>ML785031.1:1028107-1053705 GCA_009831015.1 Picea engelmannii | reverse complement strand
GGGGGGGGGGGGGAGTGAATAAGTAATAGAGAACTTTAATCCTTTTTAACCATATAATGAAAGTGCTATATCAATGTAGCATTATGATCCAATATTTCTACAATAAATAAAAAATGAACAAATGAACAATCATACACATACACAATACACCAATGTTTTTACGTGGAAACCTAAAGCGAGAGAAAACCACATAATGCTTTTTCTTATATGTCTTGAAGAATTACATTCATTAGAAGCACCAACTTCATTTTTTTTTCCATCTGCAACAAGATGGAGGCTCCAACGCCCTAGTTTCTTAGGCTACAACCTAAGGGAAGCTCCAACTCCCGAATTCTATGGATACAACCAGAAGGAGACTACAACCCCTTATGTTCTCCAGATACAATCAGAACATGGCTACAACCACCTATCCTTGTCCCGTCCAACCACACTGAAGTAGAAGTAGAATGATGGAACCACTGTCACACTATCACTATGAGATATACCATTGTACAATTGTATCAACCTATACCAGTGAGCTATAACCAACCTGTACAACTTCCCTGTAATCAATATCTACTTGAATTGAACACATATAAACATAATACAACATGTATGTGACCTGTAGTGTTGCAACATGCGTATGTACACTCCCTATATGTTATGCAACCTGCATATGTACATGACCAAACTGTTATGCGGCCTCTATTTTCCTTCTAAGAAAATAGGGTTTTCATTCTCTTGAAAACTTCTGACCCTCCAAACTTCTGACCCTCCATAACCTTTTCACATAGATCTATAACATGTCATTTTATCCAGATTGTATCTGTACCATGTTCCTTTACCTAAAATCTCTATATCTCTCTCTAGTCATGTGCCATATAAGTGTGTTTAATCATGAACAAGTATAGTATCCCTCACATGATCTAGACATCAAACCATTTCTAGTATTCATCCTTTCAATACATCATCCACTTTACAAATACAAGATCTCAACTATGTACCATAAAAAACCTTATCCATATGCCAAGAAATACAAGATGTGCCACAACTCTAACAAGATGTCTCAATGATAAATTATACCAACACTGTATTTCTGTAGATCTAACTTATACAAAAGATTCCATGCAACGACTAGTCTCTCTAGGGAGAATCCTTAAATATCCATAACCATTTATCAAACATACATCAAAATCAAACTATTCATAGAAATAATACATACATTTTGAACCAATGGATAGATCTGATCTATCTGAGCACTGCATACCTTCCCTGGAGCTTGATTTCAGAATCTACAACCTATGCATCCTCATCTTCGCAAGTTTCCATGGATTTACTCACATGTACGCACCCTAATACACTATCATCTCGCGCACATACTCACCCTAAGAAACTATCAGCCTGCATACGCCTCAGAAATTAGGGTTTTTTTGTATTCATTTTAATTCCAAAACTTTCACCATCAACCCTTCGTACTACCTCAAACTTTCGCAACTTCAGATGTATCAATGAGTACTTGCAATAAGCCTTACAAAAAAAAATATATTCAATGAATTCAAGTGTGTTTAAATGAGAGAGCCTTGCCTCTTATTTATACTTTCATGTAGCATCCCACTTTCCTTATTTTAGGGAGTTCTCCATTAAATTTATTATTTAAATAATTTATTTCGCAAACACTTTGACTTTTTGGGGCTTCTAGATGACTCATGAGGGTTCTCCAACTTCACATGGCCATAACTCTCTAACCGTGAGGAGTTATGTGATGTTCCACATACCACTGGAAATGGCATGATAAGTATTATCCATATAGAATATTCTTACCTACAAATATATCAAAACTCAAACCATTATCCATCAAGAAAACTTTGAGGTTTGTGCTATCATAATTCTCTACCAGACTTTCTTCGAGGGTTGAAATCAATGACAACTAACCCAATTAATCAACATTTATTCAATGCATTAATCTGTGTGTTGTTTTATGAGCACCCTGTTTCCCAATAATTCTCGATGGGTTAAAGCATTCATGACACTTTGTTCATGAATTTTTCTTGCAAGGATCTCAATCATCCTTGGCTTCTAGAGGATCATACCTATCACATTACTTATGTTCTTCTTTCCTTAGTCATACCCTCCTTGGGTATCAATGGAATACAACAACCACTCAAAATTCTTAATATAAATAAAATATTTTGAAGGGATTCTTACCCAATCCCTTCATGCCTTATGCCACATAGTCATGAACTCTTTTATACCTATTCTAGATGCCAACATCTTTCCTTATATTACCTCATCAGTGGTGCTCCATGGGGACTCCTCAAAGTCCCTTAATCAATATTTCAACAACAACCTCCATGAATTTATCCTTTGCTTGAGGTTGTCTTCCATGGGTAGTTGTCTTTCCCAGCAACTCCAATAATTTTCTATACATGACATGCACCATCACATTCAAAATTATGTTAGTTGTCATGTAAAATAAAAATGCATGCATCATAGATTTTAATATTAGCATAACCATTACAAATTTGTCTCAACATATTCATATGTAGTCTACAACATTATTCCTCACTATTTTTATGAGTGAAACAATCAACATTTTCATGCCAAAAAATTACATACACCAGAATATCAGTTTCTCATACCGGAGAAAAACAATAAAAAACAGGAACAGAGTGAAGGGACTCTTCCCTTGTCCAATTCCTTATACACATCACGAGACTTTTCGTCCAGCTAAATTATTTCCAAGGCCTCACTTCCATCACACAATATAGCTTAACCATACTCATTATTTAACATTTTTTTAATTACTTTGTCCTTCATTTACCAATTGTACTTATTTCCACTACTGTTATTTTAAAGTATACAACTCTGTCTCATAATTTATGAGTTTGAAAGTGAGAAAATTTTCCTCCTTTTCTTCTTCTTTTCTCATGCAATATATCCCTCCTGGGATCTTCCTTCTCCGTTCCTTAGGTAGTCTCTGTCAATTTCATCTTGAACTTTCTTGAAAATAAAAACGTATTTCAACATTAACATTAACTCATAATTCATTTAGGAGTCAGTGAATTCGACACATACACCAAACAGAGTCAGTATTATTAGGGTTCTATGATATGCAATTATGCCATTCATACATTATGTTTTAAAATGTAATCCAGGATTCTTATACAAATGGACTTTGTAGTCAATTGTCTAATTCTCAGGCTTCATTAAGAGTATGACTATGTTCTCTTGACAGAGTCCTCACATAGTTCCTCCACATGGAACTGTCTCATCATGCAACTTCCTTATTTTATATCCATCACTATCTAAGATGAACTCAACCTCAATCTAGCCTCAACTTTTTCATTTCATATTTTTACCTAATATTTCATAAGGAATTATCATCATACATCTCTATCATGAAGTGAGATTTACATTCAAATAACTATATTTATGTTATTAACTTGGTTTCAAGTTGTTCTTTCATGCACTTATTCACATGCATTATGATGACAGACGTCTACTATGTCCACCCACAGGATCGTTCCTTCTGTCTCCCTGAGCCGAAGCGGCTCATTTCATTCCCTTTTGGAATCTCTGATGGATACCCAATCCACAGGTCCTTATTTCCCTCACTGTCTTCTGCACTCAACCGTGAACTTCCCTAGATCTTAATTTCGGGTTTCGGGGTTTCGTGATTCCTGATGTCAAGAGTTCCCTGTCCTATTGAATCCCCGATCTCTGAATTCCCGAAGTGCGGAAACACCTCCATCAGCGACTAGCCCTCGGGCTAAGTCTTGGCCCACACGACCTCTTCTCATATGACCGTGACCCTATTTCAGGGTTTTGCGACCCATGCGCTCAACCTATTATCCTCTAGACCCCCAAAATGCCGATATGAGAAATCTTGATTGGCGATTTCCCGGTCTTCTTTTCCTTTCGTGATTTCGGAGTTTGAAATGCCGAAATGCATGGACCTCTTATCCACGAGATCCCCGATATTCTGAATCCTGATATCCTGATGTGACGTCAGCTAGGCCCACAATGTGGAGTTCCTACCTTTTCACATTTTTTCCACTCGCGAAGTCGAAAGACTTCCTCTTCTAACCTCCGATGCCTGAATCCCCGATAGAGAGGATTTCGCGACACACGTCCGCGCCCAACCGAATGGCTCAAAAAAAATCTTTCTAATTCAGGGTTTCTGATGTCGAACAACCATCCTCACGACCTCGAGATCCCCAATATCCCGAGTGCTGATATCCCAATGCCTTTCGGGACTTTCAATTCTCTGTTCACAAAGACTTAAACTTCGCATCCCTCCGGTCAGATCCAACAGCTTACGGATATCTTTGTGAGATCCAATGGTTGTCGGGTACTTGGATCAAGATCCAACGGTCGATGTTGCTCCTCCCAAGTTTTGGCGCTTTATTCCTGCACTTGGAAGAATTCCAAGTTTCCAAAGGCTTCAACCTTTGTCTTCCTTCTCTGTGAGATCCTCTCCTGCATTCTCCATGACGCTATTTCTCCTGAGATTCTCTCCATGAATCCCCAAGGGATTCTTTGACTTCTACGCCTCTTCAGAGTCTTCACGCACACACAACTTTTTCCCTCCTGAGCTTCTCAGACGCTCATACCACTAAGGGATTTTATCCTTCTTCTTTCTCCCATAGATGGAGAAATTGGATGCCCTCCTAGCTATCCTTCTACTCAAGCAACCTTTTGTTGAGTCTGCAGGGTGTTCAGTAACCCTATGAAGATCGTTCAGTGGATTCCTCCTCTAAATCATAGAACTCGAAGAGTTCTCTTCTCCTGTGCCTGTCTGCACACTTACTCAATGCCCACCTGGCAGAGTATTTTTTTCACAGAACGTCCAACAATTATGTACTCTATGCACTCCTTGCACCTGCTCAATGCCCACTTGGCAGAGCTCTTCAGAATCCTTAGTGATTATGGTTCTTCTTTCTAAACTCACAACGAAGTTCTTCTCAGTGCACCATTGTGCATATGCTCAATGCCCACCTGGCAGAGCTTCACAAAACTCCCCAGAGATTTTGTCTGCAACTGTGTTCTTCTCCCACAGCCTAGCCTCCAAGTTGTTCAGTAACCTTGAGGTCTTCCCCTGAGTTGTTGACTTCAGTTTCTGTGCCGCAACACGTCTTTTTCTGAACCCGCAGTATTCATAAGTGCTTCAGTGCACTGGTATTCAGAGACCATAGTACTCTGTCATGCCCACCTGGCATGAAACCTCAAAGACCTTCACCTGAAATCAGACATACTCCTACAAATGAAAACCTACAGCATACATCTACAACATATAAAGAACACTCACAAACATCCACATAACACAGAAATACATGCAGGAAAAACTGCTTCTGTTTATATTAAATGGCAAATGCCTGTTTTTACAAGGTGTTCCTGAGCATGGCCTGTAACAAGGTCTTGTCTCCTTCTTTTGCTCTCTACTCGCAAATTCTCTTCTATCCTTGTCGACTGACTCCCCAAGAGATACCATAGATCTTTTTACATGAGGGGGCTCTTTGAGCCCTTCCCTCCAAATCTACCTACCCTATTCAATTATATTGAATGGGTTGTCTAGTCCCCTATCCCAATCTAGATCTCAGCCTTACAAAACATTAAAGGCCTATCTACCCTATTCCTACACAAAGGCATGACTCTATGGATCAACAACCTAAGCAATTAAATTACATTCAATTCAAATCAAAATTAGGAAAACGCCTCTCTTCAGCTTTGAATACGTGCGCTCGACGTGGCTTGCTAGCTGGTTGGATGACGTGGAGAGATGCCCCTACATCATAGTCCTTGGCTGCAAAATTCATGAGCTCCTGATCATGAGCTTCCCATCTCAGCTATTGAAATCCCCCTGGATCCTAAATCATTCTCTGGAGCTGTTCGCCCACTCCATCTTGTTGTTGCTTCTACGTTGCTACTTCCTTCCTTCTGCTCAGCCTTTCCTTGCTGACAGTTTCTACTGACTAGATCATCAGCTCCCTGATCATCTCGATCACTTCATCCAACTGCTCCAGTGGTTGGATCTGCTTATGCAATCTCCTCAGTTGCAAAAATTTTCTGTAGATGGGTAGATCATCATGATCTCCCATGCCATCCTCTTCATCATTCATGGCCTCAACCTACCACCCTGCTGCAGAGTTCATCTCTGCAGTCTTCCTTTGACTGACCTATTGTTTAGTCACCTTCTCTGACAACTCAATTTATGTCAGTTCTCTTGCTGGCTCTGGATTGTTTAGCCAATCCTCCAACATCTCTAGCTCCATCTCCCATGGAGTGATTAATCTTCTTGCTTGTTTTTCGGCTTCTTCTGCTTCTAGCTTCAGTGTTGCAGTTTCCTTCTTTTCAGTTTCCTGGATGAAATCATTGAGCCATTCCTCGGAATGCTCATTCTCTTCTTTTTCTTGGGCAACTTTAGATATCTGCTCCAATCCCTCTGTTGTTGCTGCATCTGCAACCTAGATTTCTGCCTCCCCCTGGGCAAGTGGTAGGAATATCTATATTCCCCCAATCATTAGAAGGTCCCTCAGATCCTCCTCTTTTGTCAACTGCATCTGTTGATCTAAATCCATCCCTAAGCTCAGATGCTCTATCAGCTCTTCTGGATGATTCCAACTCATCTGCTCATCCCTGCCCACCTAGAAATAAGGGATTTGTTCACTACCCTCCTGGCAGATTATGAGATCAATTGATCCCATCTTCATCAGCACCCCTCGCTGAATTGAACTCACCTCCAAGTCCATGAGACCTTCAGATAGTCTCGAATTCTCATCTCTGCCCACCTGGCAATCTCAGATGCTTCCACTGCCCTCCTGGTAGTCTTCAAGATCCCACAACGACCTCATTTCATTTCCCAACTGGCAATGTGAAATTCCCTGGCTATCCTCATGATAGTCTCTAAGATCCCGCAGTGATCTCAACTCGTTTCCCACCTAGAAAACTGGAATTTCCTCTCTGCCCTCGTGGCAGTTCTTGAGATCTTCAGCTGATCCCAATTCATTCTTTTCACTGAGAATTCTCCTAATCTCTGGTTCACATATCTGAACCATCTCCTCAGGTCTGTCGAGGTTTTCCGTATGCCTCTACCATCCTCTTAACAGTCGTTGTTGTCTTCTAGCCATCAACTCCCTGACTGGCCATTTTACCTTTGGCTTCATCATGGGCCATTCATATACCCATCTCATCTTGGTACTCTGTTGCATCCGCAGTTCAAGCTCTTCCATTCTTGCCCTGATATCAGCAAGTTCTTTCCCCCTTTCGGTTGTACTCATCATCTCCAAGTTTTTCCTCTCAGCGTACCCATGGCCTTCAGTAGCCATGTTATTGTCCCTGTCTACTCTCTCGACAAAACTGTTTCTATGACTCTGCACCCCGAGTGTTTCCAGCTTCATCCTACAGTCTGGCTGACTATCTTCTTGATTGTTTCCTACCTGCAAACAACCATCACAAAGTCTCCAACACTCTGTCTTCTTTTTCCTTCTCCCTCTACTTGAAATATACAAACAAAGTTATGGCTCTGATACCACTTGATGATAGACGTCTACTACGTCTGCCCACAAGATTGTTCCTTCTGTCTCCCTGAGCCGAAGTGACTCATTTGATTCCCTTTTGGAATCTCTGATGGAAACCCGATCCACAGGTCCTTATTTCCCTCATGGTCTTTTGCACTCAACTGTGAACTTCCCCAGATCTTAATTTTGGGTTTCGGGGTTTTGTGATCCCCGATGTCAAGAGTTCCCTGTCCTCTTGAATCCCCGATCTTCGAATTCCCAAAGTGTTGAAACACCTTCATTAGCAACTAGCCCTCGGGCTAAGTCTTGGCCCACATGACCTCTTCTCATATGACCGCGACCCTATTTCAGGGTTTCGCGACCCATGCGCTCAACCTCTTGTCCTTTGGACCCCTGAAATGCAGATATGCAAAATCCCGATTGATGATTTCCCGATCTTCTTTTCCTTTCACGATTTCGGACTTTGAAATTTTGAAATGCATGGACCTCTTATCCACGGGATCCCCGATATTCTGAATCCGATATCCTAATGTGACGTCAGCTAGGCCCACAATGTGGATTTCCTACCTTTTCTCATTTTTGCCACTCGCGAAGTCCAAAGACTTCCTCTTCTAACCTCCGATGCCTGAATCCCCGATAGAGAGGATTTCGCGACATGCCTCTGCTCCCAACCGGACGGCTCAGATCAAATCTCGTTAATTTGGGGTTTCTGATGTCGAATGACCATCCTCACGACCTCGAGATCCCTGATATCCCGAGTGCCGATATCTCGATGCCTTTCAGGACTTTCGCTTCTTTGTTCACGAAGACTAAAACTTCGCGTCCCTCTAGTCAGATCCAACGGCTGACGGATATCTGTGTGAGATCCGATGGTTTTCGGGTACTTGGATAAAGATCCAACGACCGATGTTGCTCCTCCTGAGATTTGGTGCTTTATTCCTGCACTTGGAAGAATTCCAAGTTTCCAAAGGCTTCAACCTTTGTCTTCCTTCTCTGCGAGCTCCTCGCTTTAAGCCTCGCCTGCGTTCTCCACAATGCTATTCCTCCCGAGCTTCTCTCCTTGAATTCCAAAGGGATTCTTTGACTTGTGTGCCTCTGCAGAGTCTTCATGCACACACAGTGTTGTCCCTCCTGAGCTTCTCAGATGCTCAGACCCCTGATGGATTTTATCCTTTTTCTTTCTCCCACAGATGGAGAAATTGGATGCCCTCCTGGCTATCCTTCTACTCAAGAAACCTTTTGCTAAGTCTACAGGGTTTTCAACAACCCTGTGAAGATCCTTTAGTGGATTCTTCCTCTAAATCACAGAACTCGAAGAGTTCTCTTCTCCTGTGCCTGTCTGCACACCTACTCAATCCCAACCTGGAAGAGTATTTTTTTCACTGAACGTCCAGCAGTTTTGTCCTATGTGCACTCCTTGCACTTGCTCAATTCCCACTTGGCAGAGCTCTTCATAATCCTTAGTGATTCTGGTTCTTCTTTCTGAACTCACAACAGAGTTCTTCTCAATGCACCACAGTGCATATGCTCAATGCCCACCTGGCAGAGCTTCACATAACTCCCCAGAGATTTTGTCTGCAACTTTGTTCTTCTCCCACAGCCTAGCCTCCAAGGTGTTCATCTACCTTGAGGTCTTCTCCTGAGTTGTTGACTTCATTTTCTGTGTTGCATCACGTCTTTGTTTGAACCCGCAGTATTCAGAAGTGCTTTAGTGCACTGGTATTCAGAGACCATAGTACTCTGTCATGCACACCTAGCATGAAATGTCAAAGGCCTTCACCTGAAATTAGACATACTCCTGCAAATGCAAACCTATAGCATACATCTACAACATATAAAGAACACTCACAGACATCCACATAACACAAAAATACATGTAGGAAAAACTGCTTCTGTTTATATTAAATGGCAAATGCCTGTTTTTACAAGGTGTTCCTGAGCACGGCCTGTAACAAGGTCTCGACTCCTTATTCTGCTCTCTACTCACAAATTATCTTCTATCCTTGTCGACTGACTCCTCAAGAGATACCATAGATATTTTTACATGAGGGGGCTCTTCGAGCTCTTCCCTCCAAATCTACCTACACTATTCAATTATATTGAATGGGTTGTCTAGTCCGCTATCCGGATCTAGATCTCAGCCTTACAAAACATTAAAGGCCTATCTACCCTATGCCTGCACAAAGGCACGACTCTATGGCTCAACAACCTAAGAAATTAAATTACATTCAATTCAAATCAAAATGAGGACAATGCCTCTCTTCAGCCTTGAATGCATGTGATCGATGTGGCTTGCTAGCTAGTTGGCTGATGTGGAGAGATGCTCCTGCATCACATTAGAATGGTGTGTGTGTCGACCAAGGGAACACTTCAAAATTTCCACATTGTAGGTTAATTTAAATCATTTCACTCATGATTTGATCACAATCATCTACATGTATTTTTTCAAAGGAATATTCATTTTTCCTTCTATCATAACAATAGAGAATCTCTGATCATTTACTCTTTCAACATTTCATATTAGCTCTTTCTTTGAGGAGTGGCATACCTCCTCAAGATTGTATTTAAGTCAAACAATTTAGACCCTTATAACATAGGGTCATCCATGCATTCATGGAATTACTCAGATCTAGCAAGTACAAGTCTTTCTTCACATCTCACTTATTTCAAGCAATCATATAATGCATTTAGTATACATATACCCATACATCATACATGTGCATCTCTTTCACACTTTACATCATTCATTCTCATTTATTTAATCTTAATATAATCCTTTATACCATGCAACCTTGTAACTCATTTAACCCATGCACTCAAGAATATACTTACATATCTATATATTTAGCATACAAGATCACTTCTTGCACCCCCTTTTCAATAGCATTCACACACATGGGTGTTTCAAACATCCATATCATTCCTCCTAGATATATTATGACCATTCTTTTGACAAGTCTCATAGGAATATTCTTAACTATCTTTCTTCTCCCCATGGAAACAACTAGCAAGAAACCACTCTTGCTTTTTAGTTACAAAAGAAATCCACAATTTCATGTTCTCATCAAGTCATCCTCATCTAAAAGTTCAATCAGTAGGCCATGCCTTATAACCCACCATAGGTTATATTGAGTCTATTTTAATGTTACAAACATGCTTACTCATTACCATATGCATCACAACATATCCACATCTTGCATTTTCATGCAAAATTAAGTACTTAGTCAATAGGAATGTACATATATTTGTACATCCATGATATCATAAACTGTCTCAGATGTTTATATCATTTCCCTTCCATTATGAGGGTTCGAAAAAGTCCAAAGGAATCCTTTTCCATTTTCTTAACTACATCATTCCAATGATTAGTTTCCTTCATTACAAGCCAGGTAAAATGACCTCACAAATTTTCCATCAGTCCCCTAAACCTGAGGAACTATTCATACATGGATTAGCCTCAACAATTATAATTTTCATGGATCCTATTGGATCATGTTGTCATTGATGCCAATGGTTTGATTGATTGATGTCATTGATTGATGTCAAGTTATTGATTGAGGCTAAAGGATTTATTGATTTATTATTGATGTAATGTAATATGTATCTTCCTTTATGAGAATGTATAGATGAAGATGGATCAATGATTTTTCATTGATATTATGAATATGGATCAATGAGTTGTCACTGACAAATGATGAAGATGGATCGATGTGGTTTCATTTGTATATGATGCATTGTTGGAAAATTGTATAGATGAATCATTATTGTCTTATCATGATTGATAAGGTGCACAAATGGATGAACTCTAAAGTGGTCCCCTTATGGTGAAAGCCCTCGCGGGAAGACACTTTGCGGATTGAGTTATCCTAGAAGAATGGTTGGAGGACCCATGCTCTCAGTATTGTCTTATCATGATTGATAAGGTGCAAACATGGATGAAATCCAAAGTGGTCCCCTTATGGTGAAAGCCCTCACAGGAAGATGCTTTGTGGGTTGAGTTATCCTAGAAGAATGGTTGGAGGATCCATGCTTGTATGTGGAATAATTATATGAAGATCAAGAAAATTGTTGGTGAAACTATCCTAGATGGATAGTGCTTGTCATGCCATTTCCAGTGGTATGTGGAATGTCACATAACTCCACATGGTTTGAGAGTTATGGCCTTGCAAAGATGAAGGGCCCCCACATGAAGGCTTGAATCCCCCAAGGTCAAAGAAGTCAAATTGACCTAAAAGAGGAAATCATTATATAAATGATAAAGTAAAGTGAAAAAGTCAAGGTGGATTATTTAAATAATAAAGAGAAGTGACAAAATAAAAAAATGATAAAGTAAGGTGACAAAATCAAGAAGGAATATTTAAATGATAAAGTATTGGAGAACTTTCTATTTATGGAAAGTGGTTAACCCTAAAATAAGGAAAATAGGTTAAGTGAACTATAAATGGGTTAAGTGACCTAGAGGATGAAAGTATAAATAAGATAGCAATGGTCTCTTGTAGATCATCCTTTTTGTGGATCAATGGAGAGCTTCTTGTGAGAATATCATTTGGAGTATTGATGGAGAGCTTATTATGAGAGCTTCTTCAGCATTTTTTGTGTGGAACACTTGAGAATATTAAATATATATAGGTGACTGAGGTAACCAAAGGATATCAAGCCGAATTTTAGAGGGAAGGTGAAGAAAAGAGGGCCGGAATTCAAGGGAGGATAAATTCTTTTCATGATGCTTTCTAAGGTATGTTATTTACAAGTCATCTCACCATTTTCGCAATAATTTTTTTTCTATAACGATTTAGACCGTGATATTGATATGAACTTGAGAAACATATCCAAGTATATGTCGTAAAAAATTTAGCTTGTGGATCGTTGTAATTTTTTAGATACACTCCGTAGAAAATAGGGTTTGTGGCTAGTCCTGAAACTAGTCTAAAACATGTGTTTCAGGTAAACATGTCATAACTTCTTCATAATAGATCCAAATTCCATTATACAATTTGTCCTGGTTAGACTACAGTCTTTATTATTCTTTATAACATTTTTAGATCGATTCAACAAACAGTCTGTGCAGGGCATGCTCTACAAGGTCGCTCTCTCGAATAAGCTTAAATTCAGTAAGGTATGTCATTTTTACTATAACTCCTTTTCTGAGAGGTTACAAGTAGTGACACCTGTAGGAATTTCATAAAAAACATTGAAGAACATTGTATATCAATTTTATATCTTTATTCATTACAGGTACAAATTTATGATTATTTCAAGTTAGGGTTGTTGACTAATCCAAAACTAGTCATGGTTGAGATAAGTAGTTGATGTGTTGGCACATACATGGGGTGTATAGTTGATGATATTGGCACATATTTATGAGTCATTTTTTATGACTAGTTGACACATGACTGGTATATACTTGGTACATGGTTGGATGCACTTGTTTATGGTACAGTTTGATTACAGGTTGTTTGGCACAGATTGGTGCATGGTTGATTCACTTGCTTATGGTACAGATTGATATCTGTTGAGGATTGTTGCCTCATCTCAGTTGGTTCTTAGTGTGTAAGTTGAGTCTTGAATTATAGATATGTTTCTCTTGTATAGTTGTACTCTATTCAGTTGTTGCTAAAAAACCCCAAGGATTGTAGTCTGTAATAAAAATAAAATTGTACATACATCTTGTGTTCTTTGTGTTCTTTGTGTTCCTTGTGGTGATGACTTGTTGATGATATATTGCTGATATATGTTGCTGATATGTGTTGATATTTAACTGGTTATAAATTACAACAATGAATAATGAGTTAATGGTG
Organism: Picea engelmannii; assembly: GCA_009831015.1. Classification (NCBI taxonomy): domain Eukaryota; kingdom Viridiplantae; phylum Streptophyta; class Pinopsida; order Pinales; family Pinaceae; genus Picea; species Picea engelmannii. The sequence goes on along the minus strand of ML785031.1, from coordinate 1,040,411 downwards.
ATAGTTAACCAAGGATTTTTTGGAAAAAGATCCCTACACTATTCACCCCCCCCCCCTCTCAGTGTAGTCGGTGTGTCCAACAATTGGTATCAGAGCGGGCCTTCACTACACACATATGGATGATGAAATACCAATCCTTGATGAGGAAAACTATTTTACTTGGACAATAGAGATGAGAGTGTATCTGAAGAAAATGGGAGCAACAATTTAGAAGGCAACCATTGCTAGATCAGTTCCATTGAAGAACAAGTCAAAGTTTGCAGCTAAAAGGGAAGGAAGGAAGAATGATGCATTGGCTCTCAATACCATTCTTAGTGGACTCTCGAGCCCTATCAAAGAAATCATGGAACAATGCACTTCCACCAAGGATCTATGGCTCAAGCTAGAGGAGACATATCAAAGAAAGAATGAGAAGGAAGATATTGAAGACCACTCCATCAAGATTATCAAAGGTAAAGAATCTCCAAAAACCCTTGATTGTATTATTTATAAATATGATCTTGAAAACATTTCAAATGAATATATAGAATCTCCAAAGACTCTTGATTGCAATGATTCAAAATGTGATGATGTTGAATTTTTCTGAAGTGAAGAATATGATCTAGAAATAGTTTGTGTAAAGTCTGATGGTAGTTATCCCATGGAAATAATAGAAGAAGATCTATTAGAACTTCAAAAGGAAGTTGAAAAGGGTTTATATAGATACAAAAGTGATCATTTTTATACACACTATAACTATCTTTCAAATAACACTAAGAAGTTTCTTAGGAGGAGTCAAAGTAACATCTTGAAGTTAAAGGAAATGCTCAAAGAACAAGAAGAGAGCAATAAGACTAAATTGGAAGAAAAGGAAGAAGATATCACAAGACTAAATAATGAAAAAGAAGATATGAAGGTAGATGATGAGATTAGCAAAATTTTTGAAACTATTATTCATTTCAAGACCCAAATTGAAGAAGCCAAAAGGGTAGAAGAACCTTTGAAGAATTAAATTAATGAAAAGGAAGAGTTATGTGATAAGTTAGAAGCTAAAATTGTTGATCTTAGAAAGAAAGTGGAGAAGTCAAATAAATTCTTGAATAGCTCAAAAATCTTGGATGAGATCTTTGATAGTCAAAGATCACCATATGACAAATCAGGTCTTGGATACAAAGAAGAAGCTACACATGCTGAAGCAAGAACCTCAAAGAAGCATGAGGTAAGTCCATCAAAAAAGGAAGACAATGTTGCAAAGAAACCATCTACACAAGGAAAGGAAAATTTCAAAAGAGCAAAGCAAAGAAGACATCAAGAAGTTACCTTTGGGACACCAAAGCAAAGGTATGAAAATATTTTTCATGGTCATTGTTATTCATGTAATGAATATGGTCACAAATCTTTTAAATGTAGATCTTATGAAAGAAGATATAATGGAAGATTTCATAACACCATAAAGTGTTGGAGATGTGATCAAGTAGGACACATTTATCTGTAACACCATGAGATGCTATAGTTGTAGTGTATTTGGCCACAAATCCTAGGAGTTTAGGAACACAAGATGAAAGTCCATGTTGAGGACTTCATATAACATGACTAGAAGAAGGAATGAAGTAAGGAATGGAGACATCTTTGAAAATATGGATGCTCAGAGATCAATTTCTAAGGAGTAGGGACATCTACAAAAGTGGGTGAAGAAGACAAAGAAGCTAGAACATAATGAAAGACTAAAGGGAAGTTCAAATGTGTCATCTACTGAGGCATACACAGGTGAAAGTGGTATCAGTCGCGTACATACGTAGGCTGACCTTGTATAGGTCATGTACATACATGAGTTGTTTGTGCAGTAGGCCGCGTATATGTGGTGAAACCTAAGGAAAAGGGCTATTCACAGGGATTGTAGTTTGATTTGATGGTATAACTCTGTGATGCAGGGTCTGACATGGTTTATTGCAGGTTCTGACACTGTTTGTTGCAATTTTTCATGATTCTATATTGTATTATGTAAGGTGATGATGTAAAATAAAATCTTAGGTGCATGGCACTAACCCATGAGTATAGATTGATGCATTTTTTTTTGAAGAAAAATGATCGTTATGAAAGTGAAGTTATGACACCTTGGTTATGTGATATATCTTGATTATGTATTGGAAGCTTACTTGTTGGAAATATTGATGCATGCACTTAGCATATGGATGGGCTACACATTGGGACATGTGGTTGGTGAGTTGATGAGGTGATCATGTTGTACATAATTGATGATTCATAGCTTGATCTATAATTGATACATGTTTCATACACTCATAGATGGCATATGCTTGATGATACTACACCATTGGTACTACTTGATCAACACAACAATTGGTATTTTTTTAAGATACATGATTGCGACACTTTGTTCATGATGGAGACATATCATGAGTGATATGACACATGGTTGGCATATTGGTATATGCACATGGTTGGCATTTCGGTAGATGCACATGGTTGACCTATTGGTAGATTCACATGGTTGGCATATCGGTAGATGCACATGGTTGGCATATTGGTAGATGCCCATGGTTGGCATATTGGTAGATTCACATGTTGGCATATTGATAGAGGAATATGATTGATACATTACATGGATGATATATTTTGGCACATTGCATGATGTGGATGTAGATCGTTGATATACATAGGTGTTGTGCATGATGAGCACACATTTTTGTACAGGATGTGCTTGGTTGATATTTTGCTCATGATTCTTTATTTCATTGTTGACATATCTTTTGCTTCATGATGCTTGGTATAGCATGAGTTTTATGCATGAACAGGTCCAAGGATCATTATATGGTAGCACATTGTTCATCTCCTAGAGAAGATAGGTGACGCAGCCCTCCCAACCCGCAGGTCGAAATTCCACGCACATAGGATCGTTTTTCTTCCACTGGCCTGCAGAGATCTCGACAATTGGCTCTTCTATTTCCCCTTCGGGAAAGTCTGCACCCACAGTAAACCTCGGCGAATCTCCCTTTTCACCTCGAGAGATCTGACTTCGTGATTTCATGAGTTTTGTGGTCAAGTGGCAGTACCTTCAGACCTATGAACACTGATATGCCGAGTTCTGAAAAGAATGCTGGAACTTTAATGTTCCGCCTCCCCAAACAGTAATCGACAGTTTTGGAACTTCCCTTTGATCTGACGGTCAGCACGACTTCGTAACTTCTCCTCCCAAATCTTCAACTCTTCACCTTCTGAGACTTGAACTCTTGATGTGCCTAAGCACTTGTCACAACTCGCTACTCGTGAATTCATGAGTCGAAACTCTCAACTCTTGCTTCCAAATCTCGTGATACCCGAAATGTCGATACGGGAATGCTCCTTCCCTTTTCCGTTCCCTCCACGCGTGACCACCGACTAGGCAAAATACTAGCAGTTTTCGCTTCTCATCGCTTCATGAGTTTTGATGTCGAACTCCCGACTCTTGTCTCGCAAATCCCCGAAACACGAGAGGTCAACGGGGTATTTAATTCTTTCAATAGGCGACATGCATCCACCCATCTCTTCCATCGGCCCATCTCGGACTTCACAATTTCATGAACCCAAACGTCGAAGCTTCAGTCCTTCCACCTACGAAACCCCAAAATGGAATTTCGCAAGTAGATCCAACGGTCCTCGTTGGCGTGAATCTACGACTCTCTCTCTCCTGAGCTTTTCCTTGCAAAAAATGACCACCATAATTTCCTTGCTCCTTTGCGACATCTGACGGCTCGCGGGACTTCAAGAATTCTCCACGGAGAATTTTGACCATTTGTTCTCCCTTCAAGAACTTCTACACTTGTAACCAAAGTGTTTTTCCACGGAACTTAACCGCCTACAACACAAACTTGCAACGCCTCCTTTCAAAATTTCAAGGCACCAACCTCCTGTGTTTTTCTTTGACAACTACGAAGACTCTAACCCTCCTGAGCTTTCTCCAACTCTGAGTCTTAAAGAAGACTCCCGCATTCACTCCTTGTGGTGAATCCTTCAATTACAACAAAGAATTGAAGTCCTTCGACTCTGCACACTCCCTACAGTAGTAGTCCCTCAACAATTTCTCAGGTTCGCAAACTCTGAGACTTCACTCGGCCTACGCACTCCTTTCATGGCTCCCGTGCTCAACTTACACTTCTATGAGAATGAGAACAACGTTAACCCTCTTGAGATTTCAGAGATAGAACTCCGAACTCTTTGTCAACACACTCCCTGCAGACAATTCAACTGCACTCCTTGTAGGAACTCTTGCTCAGATAGAGAAACAATTGAAACTCATTCCTTACTTCCTCTCAGACTTCAAACATAAAGCATGGAATCATATACAAAACATATAAAGAAAATGTATAACAGAAAGTAAGCATCCATGAGCATAATATTCAACATGCATACACAGAGAAGAATATGACACCATGAATTTGAATCGAAGCTCTTTCTATTAATTCAAATCTTTGTACATGGGTGTTTTGAATTTTAGTTCTCTGCTCTCTTCTCTATGCTCTATGGTCATAATAATATTACAACTATACAATGAGGGTGTCTATATCCCATTTCCCTCTTGCACTCTAAAACTGTCTAATCTAGAATTAAATTCTATTTACCTACATTAACTTGTGCATAAATGCCTCTATCTACTTTAGACGAGAGCGCGACGCTCAAGGTCCGATTACAATACTCCTCCATAAATGTGAGTACACCTCTATTAACTATCCCATTAATTATATGTGCTTTGAAACTTCAAAACATTTCAACAAGAAATGTGTTGGCGCTTGTCCAGTTGTCCTCCACATCCACGTGAACTTGCTTCCTGTTGGCGATGCTCCTGCATCATACTCCCTCGCTGGAAAATTTTCATCAGCTCCTATCCATGAGCTCTCGCATGGTCTGTCCATGCTTTTGTATTTTGTCTTCGTTCTCCCAGCTGGCATCATCAACTAGATGGCCCTTCCACTTGACCAAGTATTCAAAGTATTGCTTTCGCCTGGTCTTCTTACCAACTCTTTTGTATAGTATGCGCTACATCTACAAATTTTCTGCAACTGGCATTTGTTTTGTCCACTAAACCTCTAGTTGTTCATTTCCTTCTTCTACTTCCTTATCTTTATAAGGGTACAAATCTGAGACATTGAATATCGAAGAAATTCCGATCCTATCGGGTAATTCAATCTCATATGCATTCGCCCAAAATTTCTTCAAGACCTTACATGGTCCGATCTTCTTCATCTTTAGTTTCTTATATGTCCCCTTTGGGAACCTTTCCTTTCTCATATGTGCCAGAATCAAATCAACAACCTCAAATTGAAGGTGTCTATTATGTTGATCTTCTCTGCACTTATACTCTTGGCTCAAGTTCTACAATCTCTCCTTCACTTGGCTGTGAAGTTCCTTCATCGCTTCTGTGAAATCTTTTGCACTAGCACTCCTAGTTGCATTATGTTCTAAATCTCTCAATTCAGAAACTCCCCTTGTCTATATCCCATAAACAATTTGGAATGGAATTTTCCCCGTGCTTATGTTTAGTGTGTCGTTATACACAAATTCCACCTGTGGTAATATGTTGTCCCATTGGCTGTGGTGTTCTGTCACGAAACTCCTTAGTAAGTCTCCCAAACTTCTGTTCATGACTTCTGTCTGTCCATTCGTCTGGGGATGATAAGATCAACCAAACGACAATCTTGTTCCCATCTTCTTTCATAAGGTTCTCCAGAAGTGTCCTATGAACTTAGTGTCTCAATCTGAAACAATGCTTCTTAGTAAGCCGTGAAATCGAATGACTTCTTTGAAAAACAGGTTCGCAATGTCAGTTGTGTCACTAGTTTTCTTACATGGAATGAAATGTGCCATTTTGGAAAATCTATTCACTACCACAAAGATTGAGTCAAACCCTCTTTGTGTTCTTGGCAACCCCAATATGAAATCCATGCTTACCGCATCCCATGGCATGTCAGGTATGGGTAATGGTTGATAAAAGCCTTCATTCTACCTCTTTCCTTTTGAATGCTGACAAATTCTACATCTGTCCACAAATCGTTTGACGTCTGCTCTCATTACTGGCCAAAAATATGACTCATTCAACTTTGCGAACATCTTGTCATGACCAAAATGTCTGACGAATCCTCCACTATGTTTCTCCTTTAGCAAATTCTCCCTCATGGAGCATTTTGGAATACAAAGTTGATTACCTTTAAATAGTAATCCTTCCTGGATCATGTATTCTATCCATTGACTTCTTTCCTTGAGAATTGGATTCTCATCTGCTTCATATGCCTCTTTAAAATCTAGATCATCTATGTACATGCCCCTGAGATCATTAAAACCCAGTGTTTTGAATCTGAACTCCTGGAAAGGGCAAACATTTCCTGCTCAAAGCATCAACAACTTTGTTAGCAGTTCCAGAAATATGCTTAATTACAAAAGTAAAGTTTTGCATGTATTCAACCCATTTAACATGTCTTTGATTCAACTTCTCTTGTTGAGTCACAAATTGCAAAGCATGATTGTCACTGTATAAGAAAAACTCCTTAGGAATCAAGTAGTGTCTCCACTTCTTCAATGCCTGAATAATAACATCGAAATCCTCGTCATAAGTGGAGTATTTCACTTTAGCTTCATTCAACTTCTTGCTGAAATTTGCTATCAGCTTGTCTTCTTGAATCAAGACTGCCCCTATTGCAAATCCACTTGCATCACATTTTACTTGAAATGTCTTTTGTAAATCAGGCAACAACAGAATTGGTTGTTCCGTAATTTTCCTTTTCAGCAAATTAAAACTCTTCTCAGCCTCTTCTGTCCAGTGAAAAGACTTGTGTCTCTTATTCACTATGTCCATCATTGGTGCGCTAATTCCACTGAAATTCCTGATGAAATTTTGGTAGAAACTAGCCAATCCATGAAAACTTCTCACCTCAAATATACTATTTGGTGATGGCCAATTATTAATTACCTCCACCTTATCTGGGTCCATCCTCAACTTATCTATAGAAATAACAAAACCCAAATAAATGAGCCATGTCTTCATGAATGAGGATTTCTTCATATTTATCAGCAACTTCTCTTGTTGTAGCCTCTGCATCACTGTAGCCAAATGTTTCAGATGCTTTGCCTCTGTTTTATTGAAAATCAATATGTCATCAAGATACACAATGACAAATTTTCTGATGAAATCCTTCAGGACTTCATTCATCAACCTCATGAAAGTACTCAGCACGTTTGTTAAACCAAATGACATGACAAGCCACTCATATAACCCTTCATTATTTTTGAATGCCATCTTCCATTCATCACCTTTCCTCATGCAGATTTGGTAATAACCACTTTTCAAATCAATCTTCGAAAAAAAATTGGCCCCAATCAAGCAATCCATCAGATCATCCATCCTTGGCAATGGAAATCTGTACTTGATGGTTATTTTGTTGATTTCCCTCGAGTCAGTACACATCCTCCAGCACCCGTCTTTATTTGGACTGAGTACTGTCAGAACAACACACAGACTCAAGCTTTCTCTGACCAAACCTTTTTCCAACAAATCCTGGACTTTTCTTTGACCTCTTCATTCTCCTACAACATCAATTTGTATGTTGCTTTGTTTGGAAAACTTGCTCCAGGTATGAGATCAATGTGATGACTCACACTTCTAATCAGTGGCAATGAACAAGGTAGTTCGTCCACTACTATGTCAACGAACTCTTCTAGCAGTTCCTGTACCTCTTCTGGTAAATCATCTACCCTTGTGCTGGTTAAAACAATCTTTGGCTTCCTGACCACAATGAATTGTAGTTCCTCCTTCTTCTTAACCTCTGTAAGAAGTTCCTTCCCACTCATGAGAAGTACAGTGTTACTTACCTCCGATTTTATTTCTTTATCTTTGATCAACAACAACATGTGAGTTCTCTCATTCTTCTCTAGGGTGTATGTGTTCATTCTCCCGTCATGAATCACATTCCTATCATATTTCCACGGTCTACCGAGCAATAGATGACAAACATCCATAGGAATAACATCACAGAGTATTTCATATTTATACCCTCCTATTTTAAACTCAACTAAACATTGTTTAGTGACATTTACTTGATGTCCTTTTTGCAACCACGAAACTCTGTATGGGCTTGGATGATCAATCATCTGCAGCTCCAGTTTTTCTACCATCTTTGTTGAAACGAGATTATCTGTGCTACCACTGTCTACAATAACTTTACATTTCCAGTCTTTGGTTTTGCACACAGTCCGAAAAAGTCTATTTCTTTAGACTGAACTCTCCACCTACTTCTCTGGTGTCAAAAGAGATTTTCGCATCATCAGCAATCTTCCGCCTTCATCATCCTCTGCCTCAACATTTTTCCTTTGTGCTTCAGAGATGTGAGTCTTTCCTTCCTCTTTCTTCTTGTCTGGACATTCATAAGACTTGTGTCCGACCTTTCCGCACGTGAAGCATGTTATCACTCCACCTCTTCCTCTTCCTCCAGTACGAGGAAAAATGTTGTTATCAACATACTCTCCTCTTTGATCAGCAAACTGCCTTCTCTATCCAGCATATTTCCCTTTCTGTGAGCTTCCACCTCTCTCAATTTGAGGTTTCTTCCATTCTTCCTTAGGCTTCTGATTTCTATCTTGGATGAATGATTTTCCCTTGGCTTGACTTCTGCCTCGGCCTCTTTAACCTTGTTTTTAGCTCAACTTCTCTTTCTCCTTTAGAGCCATTTGATAAGCATCTTCCACCATTCAGATGGTCATCATGCTCATATCATCCTGAATTTCATATCTCATGCCATTCATATACCTGGAAACCTTTTCATCATTACTTTCACAATGACCTGCTCTGATGTTCAACCTGTAGAACTCTTCAGTGTACTCCTTCACTCTCATCAGCTTCTGTCTCAAGTTTTGCACTCTTCGAAACAGAGTAATCTAGTAATCTATGGGAATGAATTTCACTTTCATCTTTGCAATCATCCTATCCCAACTCTTGATTTTCTGCTTACCTTGGCAGTGTCTCTCAGCTTGCAGTTCATCCCACCATAATGTTGCATGTCCTTTAAGTCTTGTGACATCATGTTTGACCTTCTTGTCTTCTTCGACATCTTCATAGTAAAAATATGTGTCCAGAGCTCTAATCCAGTCTAGAAGATCTTCAGCATCCAAGTTTCCCTCATAAACTGGAATGTCCATTTTGGCTCTTGCACTCATTCTTGCAATAGCTCTAATCAAGCATTCATGTTTTTCATCTTCTGTTGTAATTTATTCTTCTTCATGTCCAGCTTCATCTTCGCTTTCAGACTCATTGACATCTCCAATATCATCTCTGCGCCTTTGTTTTATTTCCACATCCAGGAGTTTGACGTGAATGTCATGCAGATCTCTTTCCACTTCTAGATTCTGCACCTGCCTACCTCTCTCTCTTGACACCTCCCTATTCTCTGGTGGATCGAGTGTTTGTCTGTCTCTTCTCCTCGGTGGCATGGTTGAAATTCCTTCTTGCTTTTCCTGCCTAAAATATACAAACAAGAATCAGGCTCTGATACCACACCTGACGTAGCCCTCCCAACCCACAGGTCGTAAGTCCACGCACACAAGATTGTTCTTCTTCCACTTTCGCGAAGAGCTCTCGACAATTATCTCTTGTATTTCCCCTTCAGGAAAGTCTTCACCCACAGTAAACCTCAGCGAATCTCCCTTCACACCTCAAGAGATCTGACTTCATGATTTCGTGAGTCTTGTGGTCAAGTGGTGGTACCTTCAGACCTCCAAACACCGATATGTCGAGTTCTGAAAAGAATGTTGGAACTTTAATGTTCCACCTCCCCAAACAGTAATCAATGGTTCTAGAACTTCCCTTTGATCCGACGGTCAATACGACTTCGTAACTTCTCCTCCCAAATCTTCAACTCTTCACCTTCCGAGACCCGAACTCCTGATGTGCCTGAGCACTTGTCACAACTCGCTACTCGCGAGTTCGTGAGTCGAAACTCTCAACTCTTGCTTCCAAATCTCATGATACCCGAAATGTTGATATGGGCATGCTCCTTCTCTTATCAATGCCCTCCGCATGTGACCACCGGTTAGGCCAAAATCTAGCACTTTTCGCTTCTTGCCGTTTTGTGAGTTTTGATGTCGAACTACTGGCTCTTGTCTAGCGAATCCCCGAAACACGAGAGGTCAATGGGGTATTGACTTCTTTCAATAAGTGACACACGTCTACCTGTGTCTTCCATAGGCCCACCTTGGACTTTACAATTTCATGAACCCAAATGTCTAAGCTTCGTTCCTTCCACCCACGAAACCATGAAATGGAATTTCAGAAGTAGATCCAACGGTCCTCGTTGGCGTGAATCTATAGCTCTCTCTCTCTTAAGATTCTGCTTGCATAAAATGACCACCGTAATATCCTTTCTCCTTCACAATATCTGACGGCTCGCAGGACTTCGAGAATTCTCCATAGAGAATCGACTGTCTGTTCTCCCTTCAAGAACTTTTGCACTTGTAACCAAAGTGTTTTTCCATGGAACTTAACCGCCTGCAACACAAACTTGCGACGCCTCCTTTCAACGTTTCAAGGCACCAACCTCCTGCACTTTTCTTTGACAACTGCGAAGACTCTATCCATTCTGATCTTTCTCTAACTCCGAGTCTTAAAGAAGCCTCCCACACACACTCCTTGTGGTGAATCCTTCAATTACTTCAAATAATTGAAATCCTTCGACTCTGCACACTCCCTGCAGTAGTAGTCCCTCAACAATTTCTTAGGTTCACAAACTCTGAGACTTTACCTGGCCTGCGCACTCCTTGCACAACTCCTATGCTCAAATTACACTTCTATGAGAATGAGAACAATGTTAACCCTCCTGAGCTTTTAGAGATAGAACTCCAAACTCTTTGTCAACACACTCCTTGCGAACAATTCAACTACACTCCTTGCAGGAACTCTTGCTCAGATAAAGAAACAATTGAAACTCATTCCTTACTCCCTCTAAGACTTCAAACACAAAGCATGAAATCATATACACAGCATATAAAGCAAATGTATAACATAAAGTAAACATCCATGAGCATAATATTCAACATGCATACACAAAGAACAATACGACACCATGAATTTGAATCGAAGCTCTTTCTATTAATTCAGATCTCTATACATGGGTGTTTTCAATTTCAGTTCTCTACTCTCTTCTCTATGCTCTATGCTCAAAATAATCTTACAACTATAAAATGAGGGTGTCTATATCCTGTTTCCCTCTTGTGCTCTAAAACTGTCTAATCTAGAATTAAATTCTATCTACCTACATTAACTTGTGCATAAATGCCTCTATCTACTTCAGATGATAGTGGGACGCTCAAGGTATGATTAAATTCTCCTCCATAAATGTGAGTACGCCTCTATTAACTATCCCATTAATTATATGCGCTTTCAAACTTCAAAACATTTCAACAAGAAATGTGTTGGCGCTTGTCCAACTGTCCTCCACATCCACGCACACTTGCTTCCTTCTGGCGATGCTCCTGCATCAATAGGGGAGACGTATCCATAGGGGAGACATACCCATAGGGGGAGTCATTCTTCTTCCCATGATTCTAGGTGGAGATATTTATCAGATGCATACCTAGAAAAGAGCCCTATATTTGAAGAAAGAGCACAAAGGCATAATTCCAGTAAGAGCGATTGTCATAGGGGGAGTATGTTCGATGTATATTCAGAATTGCATCAAAGTGATATCCCTTTTTCAAAAGGGGAGATATTATTCATAGGAAGATCAAAGGCACTCAGACAGGGGGATAAGCCCCAAGGAAAGTTCAAGCAGGGGGAGAAGCCCCAAGAGGAAAATGGCCCTATGCCATTGATGTCAAAGGGGGAGAGATAGTCACATTGATGTGATTGATGATTATTGATTGGGAGAGAAAATCACATTTGGTAGAGATAGTCACATTGACTATTGATGTAGAGAATTCCTTATCTACATGTTGACATCAATAATTGGTAACTGGTGTTGACATCAATATTGGTATTGCCATCAATGCCAAAGGGGGAGATTGTTGGATCATGTTGCCATTGATGAAAATGGTTTGATTGATTGATGTCATTGATTGACATCAATTGATCGATTGATTCGAAAGGATTGATTGATGATTGATGTAATGTAATATGTATTTTCCTTTATGAGAATGCATAGATGAAGATGGATCAATGAGTTGTCATTGATATGATGAAGATGGATCAATGAGTTGTCATTGATACATGATGAAGATGGATCGATGTGGTTTAATTGGTATATGATGCATTGTTGGAAAAATGTATAGATGACTCATTATTGTCTTATCA
>ML785031.1:998042-1028057 GCA_009831015.1 Picea engelmannii | reverse complement strand
CTTATCATGATTGATAAGGTGCACAAATGGATGAACTCCAAAGTGGTCCCCTTATGGTGAAAGCCCTCACGGGAAGACACTTTGCGGATTGAGTTATCCTAGAATAATGGTTGGAGGACCCATGCTCTCATTATTGTCTTATCGTGATTGATAATGTGCACAAATGGATGAACTCCAAAGTGGTCCCCTTATGGTGAAATCCCTCATGGGAAGACGCTTTGTGGATTGATTTATCCTATAAGAATGGTTGGAGGACCCATGCTTGTATGTTGAATAATGAGATGAAGATCAAGGAAATTATTGGTGAAGCTAGTCTAGATGGATAGTGCGTGTCATGCCATTTCCGGTGGTATGTGGAATGTCACATAACTCATCATGGTTTGAGAGTGATGGCCTTACGAAGATGAAGGACCCCCACATGAAGGCTTGAAGCCCCCAAGGTCAAAGAAGTCAAAGTGACCTAAAAGAAGAAATCATTATTTAAATGATAAAGTAAAGTGACAAAGTCAAGGTGGATTATTTAAATAATAAAAAGAGGTGAAAATATCAAGAATTGATAAAGTAAGGTGACAAAATCAAGAATGAATATTTAAATGATAAAGTATTGGAGAACTTTCTATTTATGGGAAGTGGTTAACCCTAAAATAAGGAAAATAGGTTAAGTGACCTAGAAATGAGTTAAGTGACCTAAAAATGGGTTAAGTGACCTAGAGGATGAAATTATAAATAATATAACAATGGTCTCTTGTAGATCATCATTTTTGTGGATCAATGGAGAGATTCTTGTGAGAATATATTTTGGAGTATTGATGAAGAGCTTCTTGTGAGAGATTCTTGAGCATTTTGGGTGTGGAAGACTTGATCATATTGAATATCTATAGGTCACTGAGGTAGCCAAAGGATATTAACCCTAATTTCAGAGCGAAGGTGAAGAAAAGAGGGTCAGAATTCAAGGGAGGATAAATTCTTTTCATGATGCTTTCTAAGGTATGTTATTTACAGGTCATCTCACCATTTTCGAAATAACTTTTTTTTTATAATTATTCAGACCGTGAGATTGATATTCCATTGAGGAAACATATCTAAGTATATGTGGTAAAAAATTCAACTTGTGGGTCCTTGTATATTTGAAGATACACTCCGTGAAAAATAGGGTTTGTGGCTAGTCCTGAACCTAGTCTAAAATAGGTGTTTCGGGTAAAAACGTCATAACTTATTCATAACATATAGAAATTCCATGAGAAAAATTGTGTTTTTTATATTATAGTTTGTATTATTCTTTGTAATAGTTTCAGATCGATTAAATAAATATTATGTGCGGGGCACGTTCTACAATGTCGCTCTCTAGAATAAGCCTGAATTCAACAAGGTATGCCATTTTTTCTATAATGCCTTTTCTGAGAGGTTCCAAGTAGTGAAACCTGGAGAAATTACATAAACAACACTGAAGAACATTGTATATCAGTTTCATATATTTATTCATTACAAGTACAAAGTTATGATCATTTCAAGTTAGGGTTGTTGACTAATCCAAAACTAGTCATGGTTGAGATAAGCAGTTGATGAGTTGGCACATACATGAGGTGTATAGTTGATGATGTTGGTACATATTGATGAGTCATTTTTTATGAGTATTTTACACATGATTGGTATATACTTGGTACATGGTTGGATGCACTTTTTTATGGTACATGTTGATTATAGGTTGTTTGGCACATGTTGGTGCATGGTTGATGCACTTGTTTATGGTACATATTGATATTTGTTGAGGATTGTTGTCTCATCTCAATTGGTGATGAGGGTGTAAGTTGAGTCTTGAATTATAGATATGGTTCTCTTGTAGAGTTGTACTCTATTCATTTGTTGCTGAAAAACCCCAAGGATTGTAGTCCGTAATAAAAATAAAATTGTACATACATCTTGTGTTCTTTGTGTTCCTTGTGGTGATGACTTGTTGATGATATATAGCTGATATCTGTTGCTGATATGTGTTGACATTTAACTGGTTATAAATGGAAGCAATGAATAATGAGTTAATGGTGATTGTTAACTAAGGAGTTTTGGGAAAAAGAGCCCTACACTGTCCACCCCTCCCCTCTCAGTGTAGTCGGTGTGTCCAACAACACCAACCACCCATCACTACACCAATCAGTTCATTAGTTCTTTGAGATTAAGCATTCTTTAACATGAATCTTTCCTTTTTGGCCATTCATGTTCAAGTTAAACAATTAGTGCTTGTCAACATATCCCCAACTCTTGTAGTAGTAGTTATCATAAAGAAACAATATTATCCTTCTGTTGCAAATCAGTATGTAACTTTTATTCTCCAAGAAATTCCAAAATGAAGTTTCAATCAAAGAGCTTGTGAAAACAATAGATAAACTTTTAATGCAGAGAAAATATTTCTAATAGGCTCATCCTAGCCTTGTTATACGGGTCTTATGACATATTATTTTTCCCATCCATTCCCAGTGTTTGAACTCTGCTCTGATACCACCTCTAACACACCCAACCCCCTAAGTACCCTTTTAAGGAATAGTGTATTAAGTTTTCACCTCTTCTGAACCTTCCAAAATCCATTTAATAGGGACAACATCATATTCTTCTCACCAAGAGATTTCCAACAACTGTAATGTTTCTCAAAACATAGATCTAGATGAAAAGTTATGGCCCTTTGAAGTTTTTGAGCCTTTATTGGCCAAATGCCTTCATACTTCCATGTGGTATATACATGGATCCACATCATCATGCCCATCCAACGTGTCATTGATGTGTCATAAAAAATAATTCTCTAACACATATGTAGTTTCTATCATGGATGTTGTAATGGTACATACCATGGAATTCACCGGAAATGACAATTTTCCACGCTCAATACTGAGCACCACATCCTTCTGAGATCCACACTCACAAGATGATGACACCAGTCCATCAATCATTGTGAATATGGGACCTCAGGACCTCATCCTTTTCTCTATTTTCAAAGACCCAAAACTCTCGATCCGACATGATTTGGTTCCTCTGACATGAGATGCTACAAAAACCTGCCACCTAGGAAGACATGTTACCATTGTTTGTCACTTAGCATGACACGTCGTGTTGGATATGAGTTTTGGATAAGTCTTTGAATCTGCACCAGAATAATTCAAAGAATAAAAGGCAGTTAGAATATGGACCAGATCGCATGATGGGAGCGGAATTTGTGGAGTGAAATTGCGTGATAGAAGGAAGTGTAATGGAGCGGCAGGAAGAAGGTGGAAAATGGTTATAGATAGTTGGGTTTTTTGGACATTGTGTCCATATTTTAATGGGATTAACCTTATTTTGATCTATAAATATGTAAAGGGTTGGGTTAGATAGGGGTTGGATATATAAAGGTTCTTAGTATTTTTTGAGTGATTGTTTTGGTGTTAAGGTCTTTGGGGTTAGTCGATTTTTGGAATACATTTTAAGGTATCATTGAGTTGTGAGGCTCACATTGTAATAGAATGGATAGCAGGTTTGAGTAATGGTTACTTTTGCAATTTTTGTAAGAACACTATGTAGCTATAAGAAGATTATAATGACTTATATAAAAAGCAAATCGTTGTGGACATAGCCCAAGTTGGGTGAATCACATTAAACCCTTTTGTCGTGATGTGTTATTTTTTCATGTTATGATGTTTAATGTTATTGTCCAATGATGATGAAAGATTAGTATTCTGAATGTGTTATTCATATATGAGGTTATAATGTTGCACAATGAAGTAACTAGTAAATGAATGTTCGATAATGTCGTCCATAGAATATATTGAGTGTCAAGTAATGAAAACTACGCACATGAGTAGATGGTTAGTAAGGACATGTTGAGTGCCTCACTTCCCCTCATAACTACAAACCTTGGTTCTTGTAGCCCCTCTAGATGCCTTGAGTGAGACTTCACTTTCTTACAGGTGATGTCGAAAGGGTCGTTTTCTAAGGGATTTGTTGGTATATTGATGATTAACCATCGGTCTTCCCACTACGCACCAAAAAATGGTTCTGATGTTGGGACCAAGAAATGTAACTAAGGGGAATGTTTTGGAGGACGAATAAGGAAGAGATCACCATATGTCTAAAGAGGAAGCATCAATAATTTTCCATAGAAAAAAATCGGAACCCACATCTCAGAAACAGACAATGATTGCAAATGTATGTTTTCACAGATCTTCATGAAATCTTTTTTGGTGAATTTCCGATAATTTTGACTAAATGGTTAGAAAGGCTAGTGGAAATTTTGGGAGATATCGAACCGAGGCTCCGAGAAACTAGAGTTCTAAACTAATAAGACAATTGAATACAATAAGTGATAAATTTTCTCGCGTAGTTGATTTTTGGTTTAATACTGTACTCAGGGGTTACATTATAGAATTTTCAATAGATTGTACCCAGTATTATAGTGTCATGGAAAGGGAATTTTTCAAGGGTCCTCGTGGAATATACCTAAATGCATTTTCCACATGGATAAAGATGTTGTTGTGTGACAATAATTTCATGAATATGGAATCTAACTGTTAGGCTCCTTCACACACATATGGGGACTAGGGGATGATTAGAGGATGGTATGAGAGTGGGAAAAGATGAGTAATAAACGAATGGACTAAGTATGTCGATAAAATAATATATATGTGACTCAGATGGATAGATTGGAGTACTGTGCTATGGGAAAATATTTAGGTATAGTAAGAAGGAGATTGTGGCTATGAGAGAAGAGTGGAATAGAGTGCTTGAGAAAAGATACCCCTAAAAACTACTTCATATCACACCGTACATAGAAAGGAAAGATAAAGAGAAAGATCATCAGTACAATCCATTAGAAGAATAAAGTCCATTTCATATCATAATCTTTGTCGAACCCATGACCCCGTGTATGTCACCAAGATCTAAAGTAGAAACTAGAAATATTTCGAGAGCAATTGTAGTTAGTGGAGGAAGTAAGAAAAATAGTCAGAATAGTGGAAGCGACTTAGTGAACTAGAGTCAATTAGCATCACCGAAGGTAAGTGCTAAAAAAAATACAATGGCAGGAATAGATCATACATTAATAATTCTTGAATTCCAGAGAGCAGGGTCAGAAGACCTAAAGCAACATCTATTTGTATGTGATACACTATGGACTGCAAAAAATGTTCAGGATGAGGAAAAAAATATTTCGTAGTTAGCCACAATGCTAAGAGGTCGTGCACTATTATGGTACATGAAGTATTAGACTAGTACATTGAGAGGAAAATCAAGGACATTGGAAAATATTGGACAAGATTTGTTAAAGGAATTTCAGAAGCCTAAATCTGAATCATAATATATCACAGATCTGAAATAAATTAATAAAGTACATAATGAGAAAGTTTGGAATTACGACCAAAGGTTTAAATATGTGATGGGTAGAATACCATTTCATATTCCTGATGAACAACAATGGAAATGGTTTATTGTAGGTTTGTTTCTGCAAATTTGTTGTATGTTGATATAGTAGAAGGTCGTGTCACATCCTAAAGCATTAGAAATTGTGATGAAGTTAGAAGCATCTCCTGTAGGAGATGGCATAGAAATGGAATAGGTCCAGTCACAGTTGGTTGTTCCAAGGATTCAATTTTCAGAGATAACCAAGGAAAAGGAAAAGTGTGAACAAGTTTGGTGTATTACATGTAAGACAGAAGGCCATCGTAAGGAAGAATTCTTGGAAATTGCGTTGTATATGGCTACAAGAGGACCAAACCCATTAGAAACAGGTGTAGGATATTGTGAAATATCCAAGACATGGGGACATCATCCGACTACTTTTCCATTAATGCAGAAGTAACAAAGAATCCCTAGGATTTTTTTTGTAATTTTTGCAAGTTTGTAGGAAACGATGAGAAATATTTTTCATGCATTTGACTTAATGAAAGAGTGCACCTCAAATGAGTAGAGAATCCTAGAATAAAATGTCACTGTGGATGGTGGAGTTCCATAGTATAATACCTCGAGATGATTTAACTAGGGTGGACAAGGAAGGTTCGATAGAGGTCGAGGATGTGGAGGATTTGGTAGAGGAGGTAAAGGACCCATCATTTCTTGAATCAACTGAGAAATTTAGCAAGATATTTCTTGAATCCTTGTACGACATGCACATACTATAGAGCATTTGACCATGTGACAGAGGATTGTCTTCAACTAATAGAGAAATGGTAGGAAAGAGGGAATCAAAACCAGAACTAGAACTAGAACATATAGAGGATAGCAGCTGAGCAGCACGATGATCATCCCAGAGTAGCAACCATTACACGTGGTGGAACAAGAACTAAAGCGACCATGAAGAAAAAGGGAAAGGGGATCAATCAATGGATAAGGAAAGCATTGAAGCCTATGCCAACATTTAATCCAAATAAATAAAAAGAGACATATCAAAAAGATAGGAAGGAAATACTAGGATCGGACTGGAAAGAATCAATGTCAAAGATGCCACCAATATATGATATGTCGTCAGTCTATGATCGCACAATTCCATAAAGGTCAGTAGAGAAGGTAAACACTTTGAAATATATTCTAAAGAGTTTTTAGAGTTGATGAAGGATGAAATAACATTGAATTCATTGTGTGGGATGATCGATCAGTGTACCTAAGACAAAGAAGTACTTACGACTGTAACATCCAGTTCAACTGAGCACATTTCATATTGACTTATTCCTTGAGGACACTTGCAAACAAGTGATCCAACTATGATACATTGTGATTATGTTTTGATTATGAGTTACGTTATGATGTCATTCTAATTATATGTTAATTTTTATATGCGTGTATATTGATAGGTATTATTGATGAGTTTTCCTAAGTGTGCAGGATACATGATAGGTTGAGGATGCAAAGGCATCAATGGACTCCCTTGGAATTGGGATTGATTCAAGGTTTGGACTTGTATTTGGTTTGAGTTTTGAGCATTGATTTACATGTACATATTGATTATTTCAGTATGGATGCTATGTATATGGATTATTGATAATGTTCTTGTCAGTGGATGAAGGCTCGGTGAGACTTTCTAATCTGACTCACATAAGGAGTAAATAGGTCATGCATAAGAACTAGACAGTGGAGGGAGAGGTGTGGTAGTGTCCATGTCACATCCTACTAGCACTCCCACCATGAACTGAACAATAGGTTAATGATTACCTAGTTCCATAGATTCACAATGTCGTGACAATATACTGATATAGTTGCTCACAAAGAATTCTAAGGGGCACGCAATAAGGAGGAATATTATTCCTTAGACAACCCTTAGTCTCTCATAAGGCCAACCAAGTGGAGTGTTGACTCCAAGTGTTAGAAAAACTTCCAAACTAGTCAAAGGTGAGTGGCACCCTTGGAGCACGGAGGTGCGTCTTGAAAGGCATGTCATATAATTAAATCATGAGTCAATAAAAATCTAGATGACCTTGAAAACATAATAAAAAAAATGTTACACCTTGTTAGAAAAGAGTATTTAATTAATTAATAAATTACAAACTAAGAAATCTAACAAGAGTCTAAGCATAAGATGTTTGACTAAATTGAACCATAAAAATGAAATAAGAGAATTAGACTAGTAAGTTAAGCAAGTGAAGAAATAATAATTAAGTGGGTAGATGCACATGTGTGTTTGAAAATAATAAATGGAATTTTTAAATAAAAGAAAATAAAAACATGACAGAATGGGTGGCTAGTTCATAAAGAATCATCTTGAGTCAATCTACCACTAATCCTAACTAAAAGAAGACTCTTAATCCAACTCAAACTAACATCTAGTTAGGGAAGAAAAAATAAATGAGCGATTGGGCAACTAAGAGACAACTAAGAGGAAAAATAGGAAAACATTAGGGAATATGAGGGAAATTCCTAAATAAATAAAATAAAAAGGGAAATTACATGGGAATCTTGGGGAGAGTGTGACGCGTGTAGTGGGTGAATAATCCTTTAATTAAATTATCAAAAAATAATTATTTGTGCACGAGGACATGTGTCATTGAGAGTTTTTTCTTTAAAAGAATTGGACAGAATGGGAAATATGACCTTTTTTTTAAGTATTGTTATGCTATCAAAATTTGGCTGGACTAAGTTTTACTTGTGAGAGTTGGGTTCCAAGACTTGAAGAGAGTGGAAGCTTTTGCTTGTGATGAGTTGTTTTGGTGCTATTGTTTTCTGTTTTTTGTGTGTGGCCCATTTGTGGCTAGGGGGGCTAAGGGGGGAGAAGAGTACCCATAGCGTTGGCTAGGAGGTATTGGTGAAGTCTTGGATCTGAAAGAGAAAGAAAAGATTGTTGCACAAATTTATGGATTGAATAACAACATTGAGTGTCAACCTCTTCTGGTTACGGTATTTTTTTGTTTGAGGTTTAATGATAATTAGAAATTTTGAATATGTAAATTGATCAATGGATCGAAAGTTGGGTACTGAAATTGTATTTCTGATAAATTTTATACTAGTTTTTTTTAATTACGTATGTGTATAATTTATTCTTTCTATGGATTGGTATCTTAGTATGTAGAAAAGAAAAGACTTGGATTTCTTATTAGTCCCTTCCCTTTGGGCTGGTAGGGACTATAGTAATCGGTTTTTTATAGATCTATTAGTCTAGCACAAAAACCAACAAACTTAACCTAAAGTTTTTTCAAATTCCTAATTTTTTCAAGATCCATTTCATATTATGTCATAGGTTTTTTAGTTTGGCCAAGTTCCATTTCATATTATATCGTAGGTTTTTTAGTTTGGCCTCTTATTTGGCCTCATATCGAGGCAAAGTTAGGATAAAGGTTCACATTTTAGCTGGTTTGAACGTTAACTTTGGAAACTTTATACAAAATGAAGTAATGCTAACTTTCAAGTTAGCATTACTTCCCGAAAATTAAATGTTTTCTCATGAATTGTACATCCCTAATATTTTTCGGGGACATCTGCATGGACATCTTCTCGTGGTAGCGATTGAACGTATGGCAACGACTGAATGTATGGAAGCTTCTTACATAAGCAACTATCACATAACATAACCCAGTGACTGAACGCATGGTAATGAATGAACGTATGACAGCTTCTTACATAAGAAGCTATCACATAACATAACGTAGTGACTGAACGCATGACAACTTCTTACATAATCGCATGGAATCTTCTTACATAAGCAGTTATCACATAACATAACCCAGGAATAAGGAGAGGTCATAACAGGAAGCAATCTCGCTGTCCCTCCACTGCAGTCTCATATTTACCAGGGTGCAATCTCATTTAATCAAGCACCCTTTGTCTGGGCATCTCTGGTGAATCCACAGTTTCAGTGTCTCAAAGAATCTTTGTTCATCTCTTGTCTTGTTGTTCTGTTGTTCCCTGATCTCGTTGCTTATCAAATTTAACGGTCTCTCTTAAAACAACATGCTTGCTTCTCAAATTTGAAATTATGGTCGCATATGCATTGAGTGTTACGTACCAACACCTCCAATTTCTCGTCTCTCTCCAGCGTTTTCTCAAATTTCTCTAGTATCAAATGGCGGACCTCATCCAGTTGTGCTAGCACACTGTAAATCGTGTCTGCATTTGGGTTGTTAGAATAATAATCCATCTTCTCACTGAGTAGTCTTAAAAATTCATCTTTACTATCAACATCTATATCACCATATGCTTTGAAATTTTTTTCATGAATATCATGTAGAAATGCATACGAGATTCATCCATCTGTTACACCTTTTTGTTTACTTTGGCTCGCTTGAACTTTTCTTCTCTACTCTCGATTTTCTGGTAAATGTCTCTATTTGTCTATCTATATAGGTGACAATATGGCTTGAAATCAGAAGAGCTGAGTGCTGAGGCTAATGCCTTACCAAATTGATTTGTATTTTTTTTTTCATCCCCTGTGCCATTTTACAGGAATCTTCTACCCCATTTGCTACTTCCCATTGACAAATGAATTACTTATTTTGTAATCCATGAAGGCCCATACTTGTCCTTTCCATTTCTCCAAGCAACCTAGCCTTCCATTTGTGTTGCTCATTCTACTAAGTATGTATCATTTCAACTCATTTTATTAAGTATATATCATTTAACAAAAGATTTGGCCAAAAATTGTCGTGCGCAATACCAACAAATCAAGCATCATTGCTATACAACTCTGTCCATCCTTCTATGTTACAACTCTTGGTGTCAAGAACAACTGTAAGTGATACTGGCGGTCTGCTCAAGCGATCAATTCTTAGTCTTTTTCTTGACGGAATGTTGCGATTTGTCTGCGTCTGATGGTGCGATATCACTTGTGACTTTGGGAATTATAGTTGTTGTTTCACTTGAACGGATTTCTTCTTAGACAAGAAGGTCACACAAGAAGGAATCCAATAGGCTGAGGTAATATGACTGGTGGTCTAAGTGCTAACCCCCAACCCATCTAATCTATTAAGTTCCTGCTGTAATGAATTCAAACTCGTGAATTCTATGTGGTAATTGTTGTTTCCTCTTGCCAAACACCATACTTCTAGCCACCACACCCTACCTACATAGTAGCAGATCCTGCTTAAGTTAGTTTACCAACTCAAGTAGTTGACATCGGCGTCTAGAACACTTACTTAACTTAATACATCTCCTGGGTACCGCTATTAATATTGTTCCGGTCGAATACTCTTTAGGAAAGAAAGCCTTGATGCCAGGTTATTTCTTATCTCCTTGCTGGACAAACCCTTTTGCCTGGCCCCCATGGGTGGGGCAGTGGGTGATGAAACAGTCATGTGTCATTCATTTAGAAATTATGGCACCTTGATTTTCCCAATTTATCAAGTGCCTGCCACGATCATCCTTCTTATACCAATATCAACAAATGTTAGCGGGAGGATCGATGTTAGCTGAAGGGTTGATGACAAGTGCCAAGAAAATGATCATCCTTCCTATACCAATATCAATAAATGTTAGCGGGAGGATCGATCTTTTTACTATGGTATGGGTTACTCAACTCTTTCCAGAATAATGTGATCAACTTTTACTTTCACGGGCTTAGTGATGCACAAAACTTCTATCAGGGCTATAGACGCTTAGATGGAAGAGGAGCAAAGCATTTTTAACATTGTTGGCGTAAAACCTGGGTGATTAGACTTTCATACTTTTATCTATTGTGAAAGGTGATTAGACTTTCATACCTTGGAATTTCTCCAATTCAGCGATGGCGTAAAACCTGGGTGGAATCTCTCCAATTCTCATTTAAAAACAAGCGGCGTAAAACCTGGGTGATTAGACTTTGATACATTGTGAAAGGTGATTAGACTTTCATACCTTGATATATTATGAAAGGTGATACACAATGAATATCAAGAACCCTGTTCAAAGTGTACAACTTTCTTGAGTTGAAGGTCAAACTCCACCTTGTCTTATCCTTGCCTTTTTCCTTGTACCCTTTCTTTTCTCATCTACTCTTTCTAAGCTCGGGAGTCAGGAAATTATTTCCTTCCACAGTTGATTCGAGAAGATCATCATGATGGAATGAGACTATTTTCAACCAGCACTGATGACATTTATTAGATCGCATGAGTGATGAGGTCTCGTGAAATTATATTAAATTTCCAATGACACTGGTTTGACAGCTTGAGTGCTCACATTCAGTTCAAAATTCCCTTCGCACAACCTTTGTTTAGTGTCAATCAAACTTTTTTCGTTTCTCCCTTTATCTACAGATATGAACACTCTTTTCTGCTTTTATGATGTACTTGGATTTTCTTGTATCATGTCAGTCCCTATGCAAACGAAGCAACACCAAATTAGAAATGTTTTTTAATGAGTAAACAAGCTTTATGTATTATGCTTATATGAAATCTATGTTATTACAGCATAAGTAGCATAATTTAATTTAATGAAATGAGAAATTGGAACTATTACAGCTATAAAATTTTAACAAGATCTTATGAAACTAATTAATCTTAATTAGTTGATTGATGGGTCTTCTGGAGAAACTAATTAATTTTAATTAGTTGACTGATCGGTCTTGTGGAGAAATTTTACTGATAGAAAAGAAAAGCAGTCAAACCTCTTGTACGAGTAGATGTTATGTTTAGATGTTATGTTTGGAGAGCCAAGCGAGCTTGGAAAAAGTGACCAGTAACATTTAGTACAAAGGTGGCATATGCATAAAGATGCTACAAGAGCTGAATTGTCTCATGCTACAGGTTCCTCTACCTTCTCGGCAGAGACTTGTTGCTCTGCAACTCCCTTGTTGGAAGATATGATGCTTCCAACCTTAATTCTATATTTTTTATTTTAATTATTTTTGTGAATTAAATCGATGGGAAAAACTATAAAAATTTTGTTATTTTGTTGCGTTTTGATCTTATGGGGAATTTAACCTATAAACTGGCACGATTCTCCTGAGTTGTTGAAACCGCATAGACACTGGGATGGGATCATAACAAGGGATCCCTCTTTTACCGTGCACGAAATATTAAAATTCATTCTCTTCTTTTTCTTCTAACAAGACGGAAATTGAATCCTTCACTATCCCCTAAGCTAAGTTGTGCAAGCGTTATTTTGGAGCCTAAACCCTTCGCTATCCCCTAGGCAAGTTGTGCAAGCGTTAATTTGGAGCCTAAACCTTGGACCTGGTTTCTTCAAAGTGCATCCTTACTCAGTCACTGTAAACCATTTACCGCAGCCAAATTTTTCCTTTGTATAGTGCACGGTGTGATTTGTTGTTAGACCCACAAGATTAGAACCATTTGATTCCATTAAAATAAGAAGATCGAGGGCGACGACGACACTCTTCCTGTACCATTTCAAAAAAAAAAGAGGGGGCTGAGGGGGCTTGAATTGCCGGTATGACAATTTATCAAGCGCCTTCAGTTAACATTGATAAGGGTTTCTATAACAATAGCTTAAATTGATGTAGTCATAAAATGCATTGCTATAAATTTAGAATCCAAATATATCTCGTAATTTCGCTTGGAATTGTTTACCTCTCAAAAATTGTAACCCTCCTTTTTAACAACTTAGTTCTTATGTAAAGGTTAATAGAGCGAGCGAAGTGATGGGATTCACGATTTGTATCAGTCGTTAAGAATTGTCATTATTCGATTTGCTTTCGGACTTTTTAATTCGAAATGATTCACAAGTATGAGATTGTAATTCTTCTGACATTTCTTGTCCTAGTAGGTAAATTTTTTTATGGTGAAAATTCTAGGTCGATTTTTATTGTAAATTAACTAGCACAGTATCTAAGTCGTGGCTGGAAAACGCGGAAAGGTATCGGCTGTAAAATTCTAAACCTAGTAAAAACCCCGTAGCAAAATTCACTCGCCAGCCTATCTATTTGGATAAGTATTTGGATAAGGTGAGTATCCATAACAAAAGCCTGAATATACATACAGATGGCAAGGTTTTGTTGGTAAGGTATCAGCGTTTAATATTTGAGTGAACTATTAAATGGCTCTAAAAAGTAATTTTGAAGTGAGGAGACTAGTGACCAACCTTGAATGTTTTGAAATGAAGAACATGTGATAAATAAACACTTCGAACAAAAAGACAAGGTGCAAACTTGTATTTGAGTAACAGTGGCGTCGAAAACAGTGGTTGATGACGTAACATGTCATCACCACGATATTTTAAAAGCATTTTTCAGAGCCAGATTATTAAACTCTGAAGAATTCCAAAAGTTAATCATTTAAACGTGGCAATCATATGATGTTACAGTGATTTCTTAATATGATTAGGTAAATGTTAAAAAGTAAACAGGGTAACGGATACATTTATAAATGCAAAGAAGTTATCAACAATAAATCTGATCCATTGATTTTGGAGGACGACTAAGAATATACCAGCATCTTCAATGCATAACCATCAGATTAGAATTTAAGATTAAAAGATCATTAATTGTGCCCATCTCCAATAGGTATACGCCTTTCGGCGTAATTATATATATATATATATATATATATATATATATATATATATATATATAACTTAGTCAAATTATGGAGTACTTGTGTTGGTAGGTACAACCGAGTCGACGTAAAAACCATCGTACAACTTTTAAAGCGTAGCCCAAACTCCATGTCTCTTGATGACCAAATTCTACAGGAAAAATTCGAAGGTCAAAATGATCTATTGTAAAAACAATAAACGCTGACATTTCGTCAAATGCCATGCCTGAGGCGTGGTGGCTTTTTATTTTTTTAAGGCCCCTAATGAATGCACTAGGCATTGACTCTCAATCGAATTGTTTCTCTATATATATATCAGTTCATTTACTGTGCTTACAAACATTTCTGGAGCGGCCGGTATTATTAAAAGTGTTAGTGTTATTTTTTAAACTTTTGGAAACATGAATCGACGGAAACAGAAATCGTTTGGAGGTGGTCTGGAAGAGGTAGTATGTAAAAAAAGTGGCTAAATCACCTGGTAATTAAATATGGTTCAGAAAATGAAACGCTCCACTTTGTAATAAAACATTAATTGTTGTTAATCACTCAGATGTGGCAATTAGCTAGCCACCATAATAAATTTTAAATATGATCAAATAAAAGTAAAAAAATAAACATGTAAACTGATGTATTTATAATAGTGAGGAAGTTAGTGGTTGAAATCTCAACCATTGATTTGTTGGGACTACTAAGAATATTTCATCAATATTTAATCTTGTCCATACAAAATTGATTAAGCACTAAAAACCTATTAAATGTGCCCATTGTCAATAGGTGTAAGCCTTTGGGCATAATAAATGTGCCTATTGTCAATAGATGTACTCTTTCGGCGTAATTATGCCGAACACATTTTTACTGAAAAGTTTTGCAAAAAACCATTTGACAGGTTTTTTAGTACCACCTATCAACAAACAAAACCTGTCAACCAAAAGTTGTCAAGAGAAAAAACCAGCTGTCAACCAAGAAAACCACCCTTATCAATACCGCTGGTATATAAAGTTGTTATTTTATTTTTTTATTTTATTAAGCCTTTTCCCACTATGTTTCCACCGTCGTTTCAATTAGTTGATGGCGGTAGTCACCATGGATCCGATTCGGACCATCCACCTCTGTTCGATTCAATCCTCATTTTGAGGGCCATCTTTACACCGCCTCTCCTTCCCAGCTTCACCACTCCCCGCGAAGGAAGCTGGCGGATGATTGTTATTTGCATTCTCGGTCTCAGAATTGAGAGCAAGAGTGTGAGAAGGAGACGGAGGCCACGACTCGGCCCACTCACAGAGTAACCATACGATAGCCGAGCTAAACCAGCAGGAGAAAGTTGTCTCCCTTGCGGATGAATCCCAGAATATCTTAAGGTCTTTTCTCAGCGATGAGGAGCGAAATTTCTTCATTAGAAACAATGGAGAGAAGGTATGAATTTTACTATCTATACAAGCATCACATATACGTTCTGTGATATCGTTCATTTTGGTTGAAATTTGCATTAGTAGATTGAATTCAATGTAATCTACAGGTTAAAATCGAAGAAATGGAAGGCAAATATGTGGATTTATATTTTTCTGCCCATTGGTGCCCTCCATGCAGGGTATTCACCCCTATTCTGTCCGCAATCTATGCAAAGCTATTGGAGGAGGACTTCGAAATCGTCTTCATCTCCGCAGATGTTGAGGAGAAATAATTCGAGAAATATCGTCGCATCATGCCCTGGCTTGCCCTGCCATTCTCAGATGAAAATACAAGGAAGAAGCTTGATCAGGCTTTTCAGGTCAATAGCATTCCATGCCTTGCTGTTATAGACAAAAAGGGCAAAGTAGTGACCACGGGGGGTGTGAAAATCATTGGATATTATGGTGTCGAGGCATATCCATTCAGTGCAAGGAGACTCAATCAACTGAGGGTCGTGGAGGAGACCTTGAGGGATGCACAGACTGTAGAGTCTCTTCTGGTGTCTGATGAAGGAGATTTTGTCATTTCCCATGGAGGAAGGAAGGTGGGTTTTTCTCTCTTTTGCTTTTTCTTTGCTTGCAAGTCTGGAGTTGGGTTGTTTGTTATCAGAGTGTACAGAAGGAAACTTGTATTGAATTGGGTTATTGAGCTTCAAAACCTAGAGAAGATATTATACCTATTACATACATTGGTTCCTGTAAGAATGAAAACATGTATTGAATTGGGATTTTGAGTTTTAAAACCTAGAGAGTGAATCAGGGATAGATTGGATCCCACAAGGATTTAAGGAAAGTATTTGGATAAGTTTGGTTTCATGTTGTTCTGATTGTCAATTGGGTCCCGCCAATAGGTTGCGATAGCTGAGCTCGTTGTAAAAATAGTGGGTTTGTATTTTTCAGCCCACTGGTGTGGTCCCTGTAGAAATTTGACTCATCAACTTGTGGAGATTTACAATGAGATTATGAAGAAACAGGTGGCCTTTGAGATTGTGTTTGTCTCCAGTGACAGAGAGGAAAAATCCTTTGAAGAGTATTATGCCAGCATGCCATGGTTGGCCCTGCCATTTGGAGACAAAATTCAAAAAAAATTGTCTCGATATTTTAAAGTTCAGGGCATCCCAACCTTGATTGTTTTAGGCCCATATGGTAAAACAATACAGTCAGAAGCAGTGGACCGAATTCGAGATTATGGAATCCGATATTACCCATTTACAAAGGAAAGATTGGAGGAACTTCAAGCCGAAGAGAAAGCCTGACAAGAAGCACAAACCCTAGAGTCTGTCTTGGTCTCTGAAGAGCATGATTTTTTGATCAAGCATGGAGGTGCAAACGTGAGTTACCGAAAATCAGATAGCTCCACTGTTCATATGTCGCTCTTCTTGAATCCCTTCATACTACCTTCAATGCAAATAAGGGTTTTGCTTACAAAATTAGGTATGTTTTGATAAATTTGGATCCAGAGCCATAGGTTTTTATGAACAAAGAGTGACCATTTAAGCCTGATTGATTATCATTATTATAAAAAATAAATGAGATGGATACAAACCCATGCAAGATTAATGTCTCATGTACAATTCTGAATTACAGAAAGAAGTGAGGGATCCTCTTTTCAAACTCTTCGTTGCTTTTCTTCCTGTTATTTCGAAAGTAGTTGTTCAGCTTTAGCCACTCAAATTTGCAACATTTCTTTTTACCTCTCATGGAATAGGTGGCATCTTCTTTTGGAAATATTAGCTATTCATAGGATTATATTAGGTGATTTAATCAGTATTTATCTAAACAAGAATGAAACTTATGCTTGCTTATTGGACCATGCATGGAGACTCAAATGATGGATACGCAAGCATGATAATATATATGCTGGCCTATATTTCAATAAAGAAAATTTTCATTTATAAATTTTGGAATCTGCAGTTTACGGTGGCGCCATGTTCTGCATGGCCCTACGGATAATAGTACACCCTGGAGTTTATAGTCGGCATCTTCACCATTCCCCCTGCACAGGCATGCCATTGTTGCAGATTCAAACCCTTTTCAATACTCACTTCGTCGGATTCCATTTTCCTCAACATGATCTGTGCGCATGGATAATAAACCGACCTGCAGGCTCCAATCCCCTTTTCCACTGGATCTAATCAATCAATTCCAGACAAATTAAACACGCACTACTTGCTCTGCGACATCTTCATCTCAGAGATCTGTCGACGGCTGTATATTCGATTCTAATCCCAATGATTCATACTCTGCTACATCTTGGTCTCAGAGATCTGTCGACGGCTATATATTCTATTCCAATCCAATGATTAATAACCCAAAATTGTTCAGAGATGCGAAGAGGCATGTTCAGTGTTTTAGTTCAAGGGCGCTATTAATCTGGAGGAGAAGGAAGGGGCGATTATGTTTTGATGATAAAAACAAAGAAAGGGAAACCCAATCCTATTCCCACCCATTGCATGCGACAACAATAAGAAGAATTTGGAGCCTAACAAGAAGATTTGGCTAATGATACTATGCTTATAGGCCATAACTATCGTCTGGTTAGCTTTGAAGGTATATTGTTGGATATTTAAATATGCATAGAATATACGTGACGCAAAAATCTCTAATTTATCCATATATATCTATTTTTTTAAATTTTTTTAGGTTGCAGAGTGGTTCGATCTTTTCCTACTTTGTGAGGTCCTAATTTAAGCTTCCCAAGTTTTTATTTTTTTCCTCAATTTTGGCAATTTTCCCCAGTTAACAGTCCGCTCTCTTTTGCCAAGTTTTGCAACAACTTTTGCTAACAGGGTTATATTTGTAATTTTGAAGGTATTGTATCAGTGAATCTCACCAAGTAGCCTTCAACCTATATTAGTTTCCCTGGGAAAGCTTACAGTGTGGTGATGACAATAGGGGCAATGGATTTGTAGCAGCATTATCAAAAATGCCATTTACTCCAGTTAGAAAATTTGGCTGTAATCATTCTAGGAAGCTTGAATACGCTAGAAAATTAGAATGTAGCATTGTTTTCATATACATAGTAGCAGTTCAGATGTATTGCAACATAAGCAAGCAATGAGAGACATCAATTGAGTGGACGGATATTCATTTAAAATAAAATTTTCATTGTTTTGAGAAGTCTTTGGAGGTACGTAAAAAGAAAAACGGAAAAACAGAGATGTGTATTTTGTGTAATAAAACAATGTTTTGGGACGTCATTAGATGCATATAAAAAAAATACAAAAGAGATGCCTGTTTTAATGGAAAAAAATTGAATTTGTATGTTTTCACCATTCCATTTATTCTTGATTTAATTGCATATTTATTTCAAGATGATATGTACAAGCAGCGGTTTAGAGACCATAGTTTGTATTAAAGAGGTATTCATTACATTATATGTATAAATGAGAGTGGTTTAGAGAACATATTTTGTATTAAAGAGATATTGTATTCTTTTAGGCTATATAGTATTTATTATTATTTTGTTGCAGGGTGCATAATATTGTTTTCTTCTTCAGATCTATAAGATCTATAATAGAGAAAAGAAGAACCAAGTTACAAAAGCTAGCCAGTATAAGATTTATAATACAAACAATATAAGATATATAATAGAGAAAAGAAGAGCGAAGCTACAAAAGCTAGCCCATTGAAATTGTTGGATTGAACATCAAAGTTACTTTCAAATATTCTTATTAATATTAATGATTCAAGGTTATGCACACCATTTTATTCTCTCTTGTGTGTTTGCTAATAGTTACAAGGTGGGATAACCATTGAAGTCTCCGGATTGAACATCAAATTTACTTTCAAATATTCTTATTAATGTTAATGATTCAAGGTTATTATATTCTTATTAATATTAATGATTCAAGGTTATTCACCATTTTATTCAATCTTGTATTTTTGTTTGCAAGGTGGAAGAGCCTAAAAGAAAAATCTATAAAGGTATTTTATGGGGTTAATCATATTTTAGTTATGTTCCAAAAAAAATCTAAAAAATAGTTGCAAGATAAACCCAAAAAATAATTGCAAGGTGGGATAACTTGAAAGTAAGATCTGTGAAGATATTTTATGGTGTTAATGATAAGTACATCACATTCACAGTTTGCATACACGATCAAGTTTTAAAGTGACATCAACTCTAATACTTTTAGTCTATTATACAAAAATAAACAATATAAGAAAATAAATAAATTTCCTTCAATGGATAGAGGAATTAGGTAATACAATAAAATCAATTTGTTCATATTAATTTTTTTATTTTTTATATTATAATTTTTATTTAATTGTAAAATAAAAATATGAAAATTTAAATTTAAATATTTCATTTTTTAATTAATAAAAAATATTTAAAAATAATATATAATAAAAATAGTGTTTTTTAATATTTTAATATTTTCAATTAAATTCTTTTGAATTAAATTTTGATATTAAAATTAAATTTTGATATTAAATGTTCAATGAATTTTTTTTATATAAATTATCAAAATTTGAAAAAAAAATGTTAAATTAAAATTTTTAAAATATTCTATAATTATTTTATGATCGGTGAAACGTCACTAATTTTATGTGGTTTAGAAATTGTATTTCCTAACTACTACCTTGTTCTCAAAGAATAAGTCTACAATTTTCATATTTCAAAAATAAATTCACTACTTTATTTTAGACTTTGAAACATTTTTATTAATGATTGGAATTTGGATTTTTGTTCACTGCCTCAATGCACTTTTTCCTCAGTTTTAGTATTTTAATAATAAATTCCACGATTCTCAATACCTTCAATGCATTTCGTGTATTCATTTCTATGGTTTATTGTAAAAAAAAGTTAATCCCTAAACATGTAAATGTGCCATGATTCTCATCGAGTTCAATGCATTGCATGTATGAGTACATGTTGCCTTAACTATATTCCATCCATGGGTGTAAATATTGAATTCTCAATGTGTTCAATGCAATGTACTCTAAAGGGTGTAAACATTGGATTCTCAATGTGTTCAATATTTAGTAATTAAATTATAAAAAATATTTAGTAATTCAAACTAAAATCTCAATTGATGTATGTTGAATAATATACAATTATTGAATGCTTATATCAAATTTGTATAAATGAGACACTTTGAAGATAAAATTTGATGTAATTTATCATTTCATTGTAAAACATGTGTCTTAATATATTTACAACGGTCTTGTTATACTATTTTTTATTGATTCAAGAACTTTCAAAAACCATGTATGTATTCCACTACCACCCCAAAATGCTATGGGTGTTTGAAAAAAAATTAACACAACAATTTACCTACATACAGTCTCTATTCTATTATATTTCTAACTTTTCTTCACACCTCCCTTTTATTACTATGCACACCACCCTTTTATTACTTTGAAGCATTCTCATTCTTCCATCCTGTCATTACCCACAAAAAAACAAAGGAAAAACTCACTTCAATGGGTGTCAAAATTACAACAATCTCTACCATGAAAAAGCCAACTAAAATCCATGACAAGAGGAATCATTGGATATTGCAGATTAACTCAATAGCTAATGAGATGATTGATTAACCTTCTTTGAAGAATTTTGAAGCATGAAAGAGAAAAATCAATGCAACCAAAAACAGTGAAATTGTTACTTAGTGCTTGTTAAGCTTGCACACTGTTGAGCATAAGGTGTGTCTATGAGAATAATCATTATGCTCATTATGCTCACCATGAAGGATTTGTCTATGAGAAGGTTATCTATGAGAAATATTATATTAGGCATTGTCTAATGGAGCTTAAGAAGGTGGTGAAGGCACTCGGTGTAGAAGGCAATTGAAGAAGGCAGTACACTCCCACCATCATGCAACTCAAAAATTCCTTGTCCTAAATAACTCTTCCCCTCAATTCATTGCGAAGGAAAATGCCTACCTAACCAAAACCCTATTGTCCAATGGATACTCTCTCCCACACAAATCACACACATTTTTCGCTCAACCAGTAACCCTAAACTTAAAATCACCTCTCCCTCAACCCTTAGTTGAGCTCTCATCCCTAAAATCACCTCTCCCTCATCTCCTAATCGTGCTCTCATCTTTCTATCTTATATCCATGGCACCAACGATGAGATCTCCAAGCTCTTAGCTAAAAAAAATAAAAATTGTATTCAAACCTTACAAAACCCTAGAACAATTTTTTAGAAATGCTAAAGATAAATCCAACCTGATGCTTGGCTTGGCCAAGGAGTTTACCAAATTGCTTGCTCTTGTGGGAAATATTACATAAGTCAAATACCAATGTATTTATATATCAATGACAAGTTTCCCTCACATTGTATTTATTAATATATCCATGGTTATATATCTTTTTAGTTAATAAAAAATATGATAATTAACAAACATTTCTTTTATTTTTTCATATGAAATAAAATGTTAAAGTTAACTAAGTATTTCCTTACCTTTCATAAGATTCGATAAACTAAATTGATTTATTCATCATAGTATCTTAACAATATTATATTTGATTATAAAATTTCACCACAATCAAATATTATTTTTTAATTTTTTAATCCTTGGATGCAAATATTTTTATTATTTGTTTTATCCACAACCAAAACATATTATTTTTAAATTTCATCATCCTTATTGACATCTTCATTATCATCTTTAACATAAATTCATAGCTTAAAGATCATATACACTTTCTTTTCAAAACGTATAATATTTTCAGAGTTAATACAAGAGGTCTTAATCAAAATAGTGAAGCAACAACAAATATGATCATTTTAATTGTAATATCTTTATGATTTCAATTAATATCAGACTCCCCTCACTTACTTTGACATTCCCAATTGCCTACTTAGGAGGTATGCTAATTCTAAAGGCACTTAGATTTAAGGTTTAAAAAAATAATAATTAGTTGGATGGACCTTCTCTTGACTTATTCTCAGGCGCCGTCAATTTTAGTTTCACTTATTCCAAATTCTTGTTTAGTAGAGAGGAATTAAATTAGAGTTGACGTAAGGCTTTTACCCTACTCTTCTCACTCTGTTACATAACAAGACTAAATCTCGAAATTCGAATTTCAAGTGTGTGCGTTTTATATAATTAAAGCTACATTAGAAAGTATGATCATATGAAAATATAAGGCTAACAAGAAATAGTTATCTTAACATGTTAACGGTCGCAATAATGTTAAGAACCCAATTCTTGAAAGAATTTATTAATTTATATAATGATTTTATTTTATTAATACATCATATAATTGCCTCCATGTTACGGACTTCGTCGAGTGTTTAATTTATTAGCTCTAAGTTATGATATATACATATATATTTGTAATGATATGGATAGGAAAGACCAGTTTAACATAAGGTATAATAACAACAATCCATACTACATTAAGTAAGATGATCTTATTGATTTAATTGATATTCATTATAATAATTAGTGTAACTTTCTTTTACGTTGACCTTTTTATACTTTCATTCAAATACTATGTAAGGTATAATAACAACAATCCATACTACATTAAGTAAGATGAACTTATTGATTTAATTGATATTCATTATAATAATTAGTGTAACTTTCTTTTACGTTGACCTTTTTATACTTTCATTCAAATACTATGTCATGATGTTAGGAACCTTCTTTCTGTTACTCTCTATTTTAATCAAGGTTGAGATAGTAAATAAGTATGAAATGAAGGAACGAATAGTATTCTTGTTCTTTTTTCATATCTTTACTATATAATTGTATGTTGGAATGAAACCTATAAGTAGTGGGATGTTAATATATTTTAATTAAAGGTTCTATGCAATATTATGAAATGGATGGCATGTTTGAAGTAGTGAAAAATTTGTTATTTGGATATCGATGACAAGTTATTTGTTGTAACTAGATGATGTGAATAATGAAGTTTGATCTTGTTATTGAACGTTATATGTTACATTGTAATTAGGCTATGTTATCTAATAATGTATATGGTGAATTTCTAGTAAGTCTCGTTCAACCAGTCAATCATGCTACTACTTTTAGGTATGAGTTCATTGTTGGGTGTATTATGTTCTTAAAAAGTTATATATAAATTAAAAAAAAAAAAATACATCTTGTATTGTGAATGGAAGGTTTGTTACAATGACACATAGAGAAGTGAACCAAGTATTGTGCAAGATGAAGACAAACAAAGAATTTAGATTGATTGCAAAAGTAAGAGAGTATGACATGGATAATGTCATATTGGACGTAGGATTGGATATAAATGTCCTTACAAGAAAAACATGGGAAACGATGGGGAAACCAAAGCTATTTTGGTCAACTATTCAGTTGATTTTGGAAAACCAACATAAGATAATAATGATTAGGAGACTGGTAGGATTACATGTTAATATATATGGAGTGCACAGTGTACATGACTTTGAGGTCATTTAGATTATGGATAATAGTCAGTCATATCCATCGTTGCTTGAAATAGATTGAGCCTTTAACAACTAGGTTATTATTAACTTGAAGAAGAGAGAAATTATTTTTGAAGGGGGAGGCTCAAAGGTCACTGTGCCATTAGACCCCACAGAGGCAAGAAGGTATGTGGGACCCGAAAGAATAGAAATCAATATTTTTTATAATATGACCACGCATATGGATGATTATGTTAATCCTACTACAGATCAAGCGCTTAGTTGGAGAAGCATTATCTCTTGTGCATCAGATTCAAAGGAAGGACTTGAACATTGGCAGCACATATTACATGAAGTATCAATGAAAAGGCGTGCTCACGTTACTTTCTCTTTGCACTAGATCATAACAGAGGTATGTGATACACCAAGGTTTGATGGATTAAATGATGTAAGTTCCTTTTTCAAAGAATTTGAGTTGCAGTTATCCAGACAAAAAATATTGTTGGCATTAGATGTTTCACTGAGAGAAACCCCAACGAGATGGTGGGATGCACACAAGGAAGGAATAGGGGATTGGAAGCAATGTAAAAGGATGATGTAGATCATATTTGGAACAAAAGAAATTATGCACAAGTATATAGGGATGAGTAGTTGGACGGATCATGTTGCACATTGTATGAGAACTTGGAGACAGATGCCAAAGCAGTAATGGAAACATAGGTTCATACATACACTTGAGAAGATTCCCAATAATTGGTATCTAGAACTAGAATTGCGAAGAGGGAAAACAAATTGGGAAGAGCTCACCCGAAATTTCAAGGTAACATTTAGTTTTGAAGTTGAGTCACCTTTAATAGATACAACTCTAGAATCAATTTGAAGGAATATTATTATGGAAGAAGATCATATAGAAATAGAACTTGAGTATAGTGCACACAAAGAATCTACAATAATCCATGAATTACTAAAATGTTACAATGTTACTGAAGAAGATAAAGAGGACGCAGATCCAAGAAATGTGCAAGTGACACAAACTCAAGGGGAGTGTGTTGTAGAAGGTCCAAAACTCAAATTCGATGCATATGCAAAGCCATTAAGAGTGTGCAAGGTGAATATTGGCGTGAAATAGAAACCTAAGTTCATGAATATTGGTGACTATTGGAACGATGAGACTGTTGAAAAAATTGCATACTTACTATGTGAATATCAAGATATTTTTCCGACAATGTTTTCAGAGATGAAGGGGATAGTTTTGGAACTAGGAGAGATGAATATCCGATTAAAACTAAATGCTAAGTCAGTAAGACATAGACCTTACCGGTTGAATCCAAAGTACAAGGAAAAAGTGAAAGCAAAGCTTGATAGAATGATAGAAGTTGGTATCATTGATCCCATTGTAGATTTTGAATGGATAAGCCCAATGGTATTTCAAGATAAGAAAATATGGGGTATTAGAATTTGTGTATACCTAAGGAAATTGGACAATGTTTTTTTACATGATCTTTTCTCAACCCCTTTATAGACAAAGTGTTAGAAAACATAATATGGAAGGAGGCCTATTGATTCATTGATGGATTTTTCGTATATCATCATATTATGATTGCATGAGAAGACATACATAACATGACAAAATGGGGAAGCTACCAGTACATGGTGATGTCGCTTGAATTAAAGAATGCACCTATTGTGTTTTCTAGAGTAGTTGTTGTATCCTTTAAGGAATTTATTCATAAGTTTGTTGAAGTGTAATTAGATCATTGGACCTTTTTTATCCTATTAAAATATCACATAGAAATTTTTTTCTTGATGCTCGATAGATATAGAAAATATTAGATATCATTAAATTTGAAGAAATGTATTTTCTATGCACCGTTTTCAATATTTTTAGGTCATGTGGTATGAAAGCAAGGTTTGTTGGTTGATCCTTCCAAAATAGCAATGATTGTTAATTTTCCACCTCCTACATCTGTAAGAAAATTGATGACAACATTGGGTCACACAGGATATTAAAATAAATCTATTAAAGGCTATGCATAGATTACAACTCAGATGGAGAAGTTACTAAAGAAAGAAGCTATGTTCCAGTGGAATGAAGACTCTCAGCATGGTCTGGATGTATTAAAGTAGAAGTTAGTAACTACACCCATTTTGGTGTTCTTGTTTTGGAATAAATAGTTTCGCGTTCATGTGGATGCATCATCGATATCCCTCAACACAGTGTTATCCCAAATAGAAGAAGGAGACTTAGAACATCCAATTTTATTTGCTAGCAGGAAGTTGTCGACTGTTGAGAAGAATTACACCATGATATAAAGAGAAGGCTTGGACATGGTTTATTCCTTGTAGAAGTTCAAAAACTATTTGTTGGTGTCCCATTTTAAGATGTATACAAACCACTCAACAATAAGATAGCTAGAGAAAAATCTGATCAGAGGAAATCTATATAAGTTAGGCGTATATGGGATACTACGATGATGTGTGCTAGAATACAAAAGACCAATTATCCTAAAAGAGGAACATGATGGAATTGCAGGAAGTCATTACGCAAGAAAGGAAACAATTCAAATATCTTGTCTGTAGGGCTATGGTGGCCCACCCTCCATAAGGATGCTAAGGAATATTGTCAGAGCTATGATGTTTTTGAGAGAGTAGGATGATCATCATGAAGGGATGATATGCCTTTGAATACGTAATCACCTTACAGGCATTCAAAAAATGGGAAGTGTATTTTATCAAACCAATTAACCCACCAATGAGGAGAAGAAGATCCAATTATATAAAAATGCAACAGACTAATTGAGAATATGGGCAGAGGCGGAACCATTTACATGTTGCAGCACAGAGATAGTTGCACGATTCTTATTTGAGAATGTAGTTACAAGTTTTGGGTGTCCTAAAGTAGTTATGAGTGATTAGAGGAATCATGTTTTTAAAAATACAGTTGCATCATTGAGTGAATAATTTCAGATTCAACACTGAAAGAGAACTCCATACCACCTTAAAGAAAATGGAACTATGGAGGCCTTCAATAAGCTCTTGGAGAATGCATTAACAATGGTATGTAATGTAGGATGGGATAACTGGGACTTAAGGATACATGTAGTACTGTGGGATTATAGAACTACATGTAAGAAATTGGTAGGTCAAACACCCTTTAGATTAGCATATGATTAGGAAGAAGTCATGCACATGGAATTTCTGGTATCGAGTTTGTGCATTGTTGCGATGCCAGAACTTACAGATTTTGGCACAGTAAAAGAAAGACTATCAACAATTAGAGGAAGACCGATTTGTTGGTATTAGAGGAAGATCGATTTGTTGTAGGGTCCGACCAACAATTACAAAAGGCACGTGAAAAATAATTCCATGGTAGACACATTAAGGAGAAGAAGTTCCAGACATGAGATTTAGTACTTCTCTATGGCAATAAGTTCTTACAACACCATGGGAATTTTAGGATGCACTATCTAGGGCCACACGTGATCAAATATGTGACATAAGTAGGTTTTGTTCAACTGGAATAGTTGGATGGACAAGTCGTGGAAGGACTAGTGAATAGGATTCAGTTGAAACTGTATATGAACGACCATCCTTCTGTGCACTAGGTGAATTGCACAGGATATAGAACTTATATCATAGTGTACTATAGAAATGAAATGCGGAAAAAAGAAATAAAAAGAAAGTAAAAAGGGAAAAAATAGGAAAATGGTTCAAGGAAGAAATAGACAATTGAAGAGTCCAAGTAGTTAAGGAAAAATAGGAAAAAGGTAGAA
Source organism: Picea engelmannii (assembly GCA_009831015.1). Lineage (NCBI taxonomy): Eukaryota > Viridiplantae > Streptophyta > Pinopsida > Pinales > Pinaceae > Picea > Picea engelmannii. Next base: position 1,000,582 of record ML785031.1, on the reverse strand, counting down.
GAGCGCAAATATGAAGGAAGCAAGTTTTCACGAAGAGATGATCTCATGCAGAAAGAAGAGAGAGCATAGATAACAATTAAGATAATTTAAGACAATCCATGATGGGACATGCAATAAAGAGATATAATAATGATGAAGTAGCGGCACTGCATAACAATAAATGCATATTGGAAAGAAGATATTGACATGTTGCAAAATATAACATATAATTCATCAAAGATACAAACTTAATGAAGCACGACGACATGTAATGAATGTAAACCACTACCGGACTAGATGGAAAGGTAGGCACAAAAGAAACATAACAATTGGTGATGAGGTATAAAATCAAGTGAAAGGTTGACAAGGAAGGTTATTGTTAGTTACAGTTCTTATACAGAGCCGAGTTGCAGATCAGATTTGCAAATCTGAGTTGCAGAGCGGAGTTGCGGAGCCAAGTTCCATGGCGGAGTTGCAGAGCCAAGTTTCAACACTGATTTGCAAAGTATAATTTTCTGAAGGGAATAATTGTAGAAGAATATGGCATCACCTAAGGAAATAGTGGCTTCAACTTTAGTACCCAAGAAACAAACCAATCAACCATCAATGACCCCTATAGTTGAGGAGACATAAGAGGCATATTCCTCCACCTAGATATTCCCCAGGGACTACATACCACCAATAAATTCATCTACACAAATATTCAACTTACAAAAAGACATGAGTTACCTACTTGTGGAGCCAAATATTCTAGAGGGAGTGAGTGTGGAAAGGGACATGTTAGGATTGATACCCTATTTGAAATATGTCGACCATGACATTACAAATGAGAAGAAGTTTTCAGAGCTAGTTCCTAGAAATTTATTGAATAAATACATTAGCTATGAGACATAGATGATAGTCATAGAGCCACAAATTTGGGCTACGGGGTTGCAGAAATAAGGAATATTGAACCTCATTAACATACCACACTTTGGAAGAAGCCCATAAATTAATGCTTGTGTCAATTTTTTTTTATTGAGTGCATGGGGGCTACTTGTGGCTTGACAGGCCTATTTCCATTGATATAGACTTGATTGTGTGTATTACTAGTCTTCTATCACAAGGGGAGGACCCCTCATTATTTTTTTTCAACAAGAATAATGAAAAGACTCTCTTTGAGAGCATGAAGGAGAAGTTCCATGCATTCTGTGGACAAAACAGGTTAGACTTCCTAAGCATATGTGACCCAATAGTAAGGTTTTTGATGCAAGCCTTAGCTTCTAAGTTGTTAAGAAAGTTTCCAAAATACTAAGTCCTAGCAGTAGTCATAGCAAGAGTGGAAATATGCGTTGATGGAATCCATATGAACTAGGCGATATTCTTACTAAACCAGTTCCTAATTGATTATGAAGAAGCATAGGATAAGGGTATTGAATTCTACTATGTCTAGTTACTCATTCTGATTTCACTATCAGCATGGAGGGAGATAGGTGACACATTTTTTGGGAGTCAAGGAGAAGCCATGTCTAGTTGCATGATATCATAATTTATGGCACACTACCCAACAGGCATGATAAATCGACAACAATGTTTCCTTTTATATTTTTAAGGAAAACATTAGAGAAAACATCCATAGGACACCATGCATACCAACCCAGGTGGTCAATGCATATAAGGAAGTGGTGTTCTTCAAGTCAGGGTGTCACCATATGTATGTACAAGCAAAGAAGGACCTCGATCAACAATGATTGCCAACACAATACAGATACCTAAGGATGAGATGGGACATATCATGGTCAATTAGGACGATCAGTGGAATATTCCACCAGTAGATATAGGACCCTCAAAGAGATAAAACCCATAAGTACAAGAGATCAATGATTAAAAATAAGAAGGAGAAGAGAAAGAAAGAGGAAAGTTCACTTAGGAAACTATTGGACAGTTGGTTTGGACAATTGGTTGTCATTAATGTCAACCCTTAGAGATTGATGTCAACCATTAGAAATTGATTTCAACCTTTGGAGAGGCCCAAAAATGTTGGATAGATGATTGAAATTTATATGATTGAGATTGATGGTGAGTTAGTTGGGTGCATTTGATGTAGTCTACATAAACCCCCAGAGGTGTGGTTATGGGACCTAAAGTTGATCGAGGAATATGAAAATGAAGGACACTGGAATTTTAGTTAAGAATATCATGGATGGATATTACACATTGTTCCATTTCCGGTGATATTTGGAACTCCACGTAGTTCCTCACGGTTAGGGAGATATGGCCTTGTGAAGTTTGAAGCCCTGAAAAAAATGGTGAAGATGCTCTAGTTGGTTACAAGTCAATAAATGAAAGGGTAAATTGGTTGCAACAAGAAATCTCTAGAAGCCCTAAATTTAAATAAAGAGGTTACCTAGAAAAATTATAAATAACCCTCAAGGAGTCATTCACAAAAAAACTGATCCAGGTGGATATCGGGGGCCACCCATCTTTTCCAAATGGCTCAAAACAGTTTTCTGGCCATTTTGGCAATTTACTATTTTTAGCAGGTTTTAACTTCCGGGGCCATTTTGAGGGCCTAAATGAAG
>ML785031.1:948759-997992 GCA_009831015.1 Picea engelmannii | reverse complement strand
AGAAATCGTGTATTACTGTATCTCTGTGTTTATGGTTGCATCTTTGATATATTTCTGTTATATTACTGGATATATGCGATATCTCTGTGCATTTCTTTATTATATCTCCGCTCTCATTTCGTGCCGAAAATAATCCGGATCAAAAACACACTTTCATTGAATATCTATCTTGTGAATGTTATGGTCTAGTATTGTGATATTTTGGCTAGTTTGCAATGGAGAATTCTAAGGTAGAGAAGCAGGAGAAGTGAGATATTTTTGGGATTGCATAAGAGAGTGGGAAAATATGAGGAAACCCTAATTAGGATCAACCCCGTGGGTCAAACACTAAGTGTCCCACGAGGCATCTCAATGTGTTTCCTAGAGGTCATCACATGAGGACCAGTGTGACAAAAAATCTTTATCCTATGAGGACAACACAAAAGTGAGGAGGATTTTGGTTCCAGGTTGTTGAGGACTATGGAAGAATCTACATGTCAATGTTACAGAGTATCAGGTCAGCTACAAGATTAGAGGTAAGTATTAAGGGTTACATGCTTGGTTATGGTATGGTACATGTTGATGATACATGATGATATGGTACCTCTTGGTGATGTTATGGTACATTGGTTAGAAGAAATATTGGCTATATTGACATCTGATTTGGTTACATGTTATGGTGCATATTTGAGTGTTGGTATATTGTGTTATGGGGTTGCATATTGGTTATATTGAGGAGCATGCTTGAGGAATGTGTTTGTGATATTTGGTTTATGACTTGAGGTACATCATTGGATGCATGGTACATGTTGGTTGAGGTCTACTTGTTGAGATACATTTCTCATACATTTCTTGGTTTATCGGCTTAGTACATGGTATGGTACAAGTGTTGATGTACATGGTTGATGTTCATGGTTTTCACATGGTATGGTATAGGTGTTAATGGTTGATGAACAAAGTTGAGGTGCATGGTTGGTAAATGGTATGGTACAGGTGATGACATAGGTTTTTTGCATGGTTGATTCATTTTTTATGGTACATGGTTAATGTTATAGGTTGATGCATGGTACAGGTTGGTACTTGGTTGAGACACATATCTTATGATGGTATGTGGTGATGCTTGTACATTCTTGATAGAGGCATGTGTTGTTGATGTTGAGAATATGGTTTGAGATATGATTTTGGTGATATTGGAATGAGTTGAATGCGAATGAAAGTGGATCTAGTATCGTGGATGAGATAGTGATTGGTTGGACAAGTTGGTGAGTGATAGGTTGGATACAGTGATAGGTTACAATTTGATGTGATGGTGATAATGCAATTGATAGTGACAGTGGAAATGATTGTGGTAGTGAAAATTGGTCTACAGTTATATTTCAGGGAGATATGACGGGGAAAGGAAAGGGGGTTGTAGCCACCTTCTGGTTGGAGTCGGAGAATCAAAGAGTTGGATCTTCCTTGAGGTTGGAGCCTGAGAACTAGGTGGTTGTAGGAACCTCTTGGTTGAAGCCGAATAACCCAAGGGGTTGTAGCCTCCTTCTAATTGAAGCCAGAAAATTAAGGGAGTTGTAGCTCCCTTCAGGTTGGAGCCTATAAATAGGAGGTTGTAGCCTCCTTCCAGTTGTAATTGGAGAAATTGGAAGTTGGTTCTTTTTATGAATGAATTCTTCATATATATAAAAAAATCATTTCATGTTCTTATCCCATTTTGGTTTCCATGTAAATATTAGTGTACTATGTTATGGATGTGATGTTGATGATGTTACTTATGATTACATGCTTATGATATATATATTGAATGAAATCATTGATGATACATTAATGATAAAAAATTTAACATTGTTGATAAAGTCAAAGAATATATATTGTGGTTGTTATGAGAAATATCACCCTATGGATAGGTTAATCTACCCTTTGGACCAAGACCCCTTCTTTGGTCCAAATATAGAATAAAACAAATGGTTGCTACTTTCCTTATAGATATATTTCATAACCAATCGAAATGGGAAAGACAAATAATGTAATGGATGTTGTTTAGACATTTGTCCTCGTTGTTGCAAGCTTTAGGCTTGATATCTAAGCTCCTTAGCATGAGTCAGGACCTACAATGAGGCACTTACAAATCAAGCTGATGTCACTGTAGTCTTCTCCAAGCTCTCCTCATCCGTCCTTGGAATGAAAATATTCAGATAAAAATGTTGATGCTTCAATGAATTCTTTATCCCGGGATCAAAGGATTGAAATCAAAAATATTCCTCCATTCACCTTGTAATTCCCTCATTATATAGGATTTGGAGGCTTAACCTCCATGGAGAAGACTACTCACTAGATCCACTAAATTGGGATCTTCAAGATTTTTAGGGAGAAAATATATTTCAAGGATTTTAGGGAGAAAATATCTCTCAAGGATTTTAAGGAGGAAATATCTCTCAAGATACATCAAATTAGGATATTGGTTTGAGAAAATATCTCAACCATACATGAGATTCTCAACTTCTCCTTCAAATTAGGAAACTAAATGTGAGGTGGATTCTCACACTATTTTTTTTTTTTTATGAATAATAATGAATAATTCATGTGCACATAGTATTTTGATCTTCATATGATATATTTCTCCTCCACACTGACTAGGGATTGTGAGAAATGTTCTTTCATGGTGTCAAGGTGTTGTGACACTTAGTAAAGTGCATTCAACACTTAGTAAGGTGCATACATCACTTGAAAAAGTGCATGCAATAATTAGTAAGGTGCATAAGACACTTTACAATACTTGTGGCACTTAGGTGTAAATAGGTGTGACACTTAAGTGTGTCATTTTGGTTTGTAACAAATTCCCCCTAAAGTGTGAGGTCAAAAGATAAATTGATGGCCGAAATAATTTAAAAATTATTCAATTCAAGGGTGATGGAGTAAGAGAACCTGGTAGAAGCTACAAACATCCATTAAACAATACAAATATATGTTTTAATTCCCAGGGCAGGAATACCTATGCTCAGGATATGAGTCAACTCAAAGCATGGTCATCATCCAATATAGTATGGATCCATGAGAATACTAACTAAGGATATGGCCACTAGAGATACAATGTGGATCCATACCTCCATGAAATGAACTGATTGCAGCCATGAAAAATCCACAGTGGAGATATAAGATGAAAAAACATAGCCATAGATCAATACAATGTGGATCTGTGTAACAATATATTTTTCAGTAAGGTTACCAACATGGTAATTGTACTCAAATATTTTACATGCTCAAATGATATCCATCACAGCCTGGGAAAATCACATAACATAGTGAGCGCCCAACTAAGGGTCTTCATCCCTATCCCGATAGGGTAGGATTATAGCCATGCGAATAGATGACTTGATGTCGAACATGGTAGAAGCCACACGATTACCAGTCATTGAGGTATACCATTAACAAGTGCGAGGGTAATCACCAATGATGAAAATGATTCCCTAGGTACCTTTAGTACATTCCACTGAATGTGAATAAATGAGTTGTGGTCGAAAAATCATTGAATTATTCAATCAGAGTTCAATGGTGTAAACCTACTGTCAGAAGAGAGGAGTCCTGCCATTGCAGCATGCAGGTTCCAAGGTACTAATTTTTTTCTAATTTTAATTCCCATATTTTTTGGTGAAGTTGACAAGAACATACTCATCGAAGTAAGGCTATGATGTATCCCCCATAATCAACATGAAACTAACATAGGAAAGTGATGTGATATGGTGGATTAAATGAGTATGGACTGACATAGGAATGGAAACTGGTAATACTGCATATGGTTGGTTTGAAATGAAAATTCCCTTGAACATTGTGAGGCACGACACAAGACTTGGAAGAATTGACTTGATGACTACCAAGAACATAATGTGATGATAATAAGATAACTCTTTGCATGGAATGAAAAATTATAACCACACATGGAATTAATAAAATTACCCTGTTGTAAGATGAGACACAAGTAAGTTCCATGTTCAAGGGAAACAACAATAACTGTCATAATGGATTCCAAAAAACTTAACCCATTTCTTTTAATCTCCCCCCCATTATGATTGGTGAGTACCTCTTTATTTTTTAACAATCTTGAGGAGGATAAAAAATTCTTGGTATAACTCATCTTTGATGAGTCCCTTGACATATGTTTAACGAACCTGAAAAAAGGAAGGGTTTGGTCCTATATGGTTCCTGGAGATTGGAATCACATAGGTCCTTCAATGCTTAATTTTATGATCCCAAAGAAGGTAAAATTGGTGGTATTTCACATTGAGAGAGTCTGAAAAGAACTTAAAGATGACTCCATGGGTGAATTTTTCGTACATTTAGTCTCCCAAAACTGAAAAAAGTGTAAAACAATACAAGGGAGAACTCTTCTAGTCATGCTTGACTAGATTATTCATTTTTCGTAATTAGTATCTTGAGGCTGAAAAAGAGATAAAATAGCACTCGAAATACGCCCTTTCAAAACTTTTAACAAGTCTGAAAGTAAGCAAGCTCACTCGTTAATCTTTTCATGTTTAGGGAGTATAAAAATAGCTTAAAAGAAACTCCAAATATTTCCTTTTTTGTACAGCTTTTACGAGTCCAAAAAAGAGATAAAAGTATACTCCGTAACCTATTCTCATGCATTAAAGAGAACAATAAAGAACAAATACATAACTCGGTAACCTATTCTCATGTATTTGTGAGCACGAGAAAGAACAAACTCTGAGCTCAGTAACCTATTCTCATGTATTTATGAGAATGATAAAGAACAAAGAATGAGCTCGTTCTAGAAAAGACTACTACATTACAATGGGAATGACCCCTAAGCGAGTATAAATCCTAGCAGTGTGTCTCTCTAGAGGTATTTTTCCCCCAGGATACATGATAGAAGCTAGCTTCTTCACTCTAGCACGATGTCCAGAGGATCGAGAACTCCCCCAAAATAATTGTTTCCTCTGTTGACTCTTTTGATTTCCTCGTTTAGGAATATAGCTACTAATAGGAATATTTTAACTAGGTAGAGGAAAAGAAGGTTCAAGTATTCAATCTATAGTGAGACTCGATTCGAATGGAGAGGGACCTGTTTCATTTTTTAATGAGCTTGACAGAGACAATGAACTATGCTCATAAGTGTTTGTTTCAGTTTTTAATTAGATTGACACAGTAAAAGAACTATGCTCGTTAATACCAGGTACTACCAAAGGATCAAGTGATTCTAGGGATTGTTGCACTTGAGTCGAAATCACATTTAATTTGGCAACCTGTGGGGTATCAGGAGGAGGTAAATGAAAAATCCCCATGAGCGAGGAATACTTAAGGATACCTACTCCTACACTCTCATACCCAATATTGGAACCTAGAAAAGGAGCATTGTTCATTTCAAAATCTTGGATATCTAGAGTGAAGTAGTGAAGTTGGTCAATAATGACAATTTTCCCTTTATGGTAAAATTGTGAGATACGAAACACTGAAGATGCAACGAAAGTCATTGCATAGAACCAACTATGACCAAGTAACAAATTGTAATCCAGGGGCACGTCAGCCACTTTGATATAGATTGAAACTATGTTATCCTTCAATGTTAGAGTGACATACTACAAGATTCTATGAGGTTTGAAACCACATCCATCAAATGCATTAAGGGTGGTAGGATAATTGTTACATTTAGCAGAACCAATGGATGTTCAGAGAGACAAAGACATGACACAGGTGGAGGCTCCTTCATCCAAAAAAGTGTGGTGGATGTTCTTTCCAACAATCAAAATTTGAATTTGGAATGTTAGGTGGTGTGAGAGTCTCTCCTTAAAATAGTCCATATTAGACCTAATCATATTTGATTCCTCTGAATCCATATATCCAATCGATAACAACAAGGTTCTATGTTGACTTGGATAATTCTGTAGAACTTTGAGGGCTAACGTATAATAAGGTGCTTGCTCCAAATATTCAAAAATATTATAGGTTTTGGCAGTGCGGGCACTTAGATTAAAGGTCCTTTTCGAATTTTTCCCTTGGGAAAGCGCAACACCATGTTAGAAATTTTATTTTCAATATGAAGAGGAGTGGAATATGGAGGAGGACTGGATGTGGAGGGTTGATTGATAGAATTTCCATTGGCCTGATTACCCGGAATATTCTCATAATTATTTTCTCAGGTAATTAAATTAACTTCCTCCTTGCACATACAGACCCGAGAGATGCTTGAGGAAAGGGTTAGTTAACACTACAGGTTGGTAGGTACCTTTCATAAATTTAGAGACTTCCTCGTGATGAGGGAAGTCTTTTGTGCAACTTGGTGTTACTCAAAAATCATGCAAGGAAACTTATCTTTCCTATTTGGTGGAGTATCAACAATATTTTTAGTATCCTCTTGGTTAGAATATTTCTTGAATTTACCCTTGTTATTCTTCTTACCTCTTGGTTGCTAACATGAAGTGGATTGGACCACATTCATCTCTGAGGTTTGATCAGGAGCGGAAGTAGTTTTGGTGTTTGAAATGAAAACCAGTTCTAGAGTAGGTCATGTCATATCATTCGATGGACGAGGAGCATGGGGAATCATATCGTAAAGTGTGTCAGATTGGGAATATGCCAAGTCCAAATATTGAGCATGATTGATAGCTTACTACTCAGTAACAAAACCTCCCATAGAAAAATATCTGGAAATGGGTGGAAAGAGTGAATTTGTAAACCAATCCATGAGGATTTGGTTCAGAATTGGAGCTTTAATCAACAGTCTCCGCCATATCCACTCATGAATATGATCAGATATGTGGGTGGAAGAGGATTGTCGGATTGAGATAAAAATATATGTACCAGTATTGTACTGTATAGGCAACTGGAAATGCATCAGAAAATTCATGTCAATAGAGTGAAAGTCGACAAAGGAGTTCTGCAACAACTCAATATACCATTTGGTTGTTGCACCTGTAAGTATTCTCTCAAAAATCCTAAGATAAATGGAGTGATCAATAAAATAGTTTGAAGCAGACCATAAATGGAAAATCATAACATGATTTTTAGGATCTTCCCCAGATTTTTCGTTGAATTTCAGGATGTCGAATGATAATTTGGCAGGGATGGAGGGTCCAAACATGGCATGTTTAATGGGATCGTTTGTGAAATGTGACAGATATGGAAGATCTAACATAGCCAAAAATGGAATTTGTTTGTTATCGTGTGGATATTGGCGGTAATCATGTGGCATGGGAACACCAGTAGGACCATATCAAGGTTGAAGTGAGATGGAAAAATTAGATGGTCCTCCCATGTATAGTGGTTGATATGAAGGTCCCCCTGTGTACGAAAACTTCCTCGTTTTTCCACCCATGTACTATGATTGAAGAGATGGACCTCCTACATATTGAGACTGACCTGATGGTCCTCCGATGTATTATGGTTGGCCCAATGGACCTACCATATACTATGTTTGAGGGGTTTGTTGTGTTCGAAACATGGGGTTTACACATTGATAGGGAAATGTTCCTTGTTGAGGAATTCCCTCCCGATTGGTTTGACCCCACAATGGATTAACAACTCATGGATATGGATGTCTAGGATACATGCCATTCTTAGTAGGGATAGAAGGACTTGCAGGAGTGGATTTTCCCTAGTCTTGTTGATGTTGCAACCACATAGGTTTCCCCCCATTAAAAATGTTCCCTCGGGCTGAAGGTTTCCCCCCAACTAAAGGTTATTCTCCCATTGAATATTGACCTCCAATGTAGGTTATATTGATCGATAAAGTTTGAGATGGAGGATGAGTATCTTGTGTAACTATGGTTGTGTGAACGACTCGAATGATTTCCATATAACGGATGGGATGACCAAGTAAATCACTTGATGTGTGCATGTGTGGGAATAGTGAAGCAATAATAGTACTTGACCGATGTATGAAGAAATATGTATTCACAAGCGATTGTGTCGGGGTTACCTAGGTCAATGATGTTCCTGGTAAATAAGAAGCACTAACAATATCTACTACAAGAGTTTTGGATAAATATAAATTCCCATGTCCTTCTGGGAAACTAAAAGTCGGTTGATTCATCCCAAAATATCTCTTAATGGCTTAATCAGATGGTATGTTGTAACAAGAATATGCATCAATATATCTCGTGTATGATGTATCAATGAGTGGTAGGATGAGTGGATCAATAAAAAGAGGATTTGTGTAAGATGTAGGGATTTTTATGAAGGTTTTGATCGGTTATTCTACATGTTGGCCATTTCTAGGAGCTACAGTCCCAGTCTCATAAGTTTGAACTTCAATCATTCCTTCGTAAAAAACATTTTTTTCATGTTTCTAAAATTCAGGATCCATACCTTGTATACTTTGATATATTCGGTCCAAATGTTGATTACAAAAATCAAAGAAACACACTCCTAAGAAAACTAAAAGAAATCAACCAAGCAACAATAGGTTCAAGGATCTTCTGAATATGGGATGTCAATACACCAATGAATAAATGATAAGAAGTTACCCTAACCTCCACGTAACATCCCTTCTCCATGCAAGTAACCCTCGGTTTCATGGGATCACCCTCCAAGGGTACTGAAAGTGAGATAGCATGTCTTACCCAGGTCCCTTGTGAATCCCCCCATAGTCACCTTTGTATATACCTAGGAAATGCCACTAAGGTTACCAACTCGCAATCAACATCCGAGATGGTACAGTTAATAATCAAGACCCAACATATGGGTAGGGTATCAAAGTTCAATTTTTTTTTAGAGGAATGATTACAAGTGGACTAGTAAAACTCTTGAGGACCTTGAATGAGTTCAATATTCACAAAGCAATGAGACCAAATTAAACTAGTGGCACTTCAAGAAAAAAAACCCAGTATATGCTCTTTCCGCTACGATTGGTCAATATTTGGAGGGATAATATTCACTTCTCTTTCTCATGTGACCTCCTATTTACCCCCTATGTTAGAGGGGGTTCTCAACTATGCTTATACTAAAATTGGATTTGTTCACTCTTTAGTGTTCTACAATATGTTTAGTATTCTTGGACAATTTACTCACTTTTTCTATTCATAAGACCCTAATATTGTGCTACTATTGGTGTGCTAAAACTAAAAAATTTCTATTGTATTTTATTAGCGCATGGTTTATTTTAATTTCTTTTACTTAGAAGGTTCACAGAGATGAAACTAATGATGTGTGAGACTCAACGCTAATAAAATGCAAAAAAAATGAGATGCAATTATTTATTTTCGATGAATTGTATGTATAGGAAGGAGAAGAGTTATATTCTTCTTAACACAAGCAAGTACTCAAATTTTATGCAAATTTTAATTTCTTGGAAAAAAATGATGCAAAACTACCAAGCAAATGTTTCCAAAATCCAAATGAAAAACTATCTCTTTTCCAAGCATGTAGTAAAACTAAATTCCTAAAGGATGGAAAGGTTTACTTGTTCGATTATGTATTCAATGAGATATGAAATTTTTTATTCTTCTAAACTTTTGTTGGCCCTTGGTTATGGAAGGAAGAGAAAAACGAGGAAGAAAAGGTAAAAAGTGAGCTTCGCGGGAGACATAGTGACTGTCACTAGGTCAAAGTGAGAAAAAGAACAAAAAATATGGAGTGAAGTGCAGAAAAGCAAGCCGTTGTATTAGGAGATAGAGGATGACAGATCAACAAGGATGATTTTAAGGGCTAAATTTCATTCATGGGCTAATTTTCCATGGCTTTTCCCAAAACAATCTTCGCTATTTTAAAAATGATTCGCCCAAATTATATAGGATAAAATTATTCTACCTTAAACATCACCAAAAATTTATAAAAACTATATAAAATCCTTAAAAATTTGAAAAGTTTTACAAAAATATCTCCAAAAATTTGTAAAAACTATATAAAATCCTTAGAAATTTGAAAATTTTTACAAAAATATCACCAAACATTTATAGTTGGCATATGAAGGATTAATAAGATTCGCCAAGGTTTCTACATTTTAAAATAAATTTACATCCTTAAAATCATCCCTCTAGATCGGCAAGGAAGATGGACCGAGGATGACTAAGGAAGTGGAAAAAGCCAGCATTAGATGCCTTGGAGCACCGCGAGATGAAGAAGGAAAGACAGGTTGGAGAAGCCTAGAAAGAATGGGTCAAGTTGACCTAGGGTTTTGGTAATTAGGGTTTTTGACACCTAGGTTTTGACCTGAGGCTGTCGGTGAGAAATTATAATGTATAAATAGAGATCGAGAGGACCTAGGTTGGGGGGGTATTGTGGATTTTCTTTGTTATTGATTATTGTTCATTGTGAGAATATTGTATTAGGGGTGAGAGAAGTGTTGTGAGAGAGAGCCTTCTAGTATTGTAAGATCTTCATCTGGGTGCAAAGATCAAGTCCCGCAGCAGGGTGCACAGGAAGGGGAGAAGGAGAGAGAGAAGATAAAGGATCTGCTAGCCAAGAGCACAGATCAGAACTGTAAGCTTTATCTTAATATATCATAAGCACAATTATGTGGACATACCCCTAGAGAGAGGGTGAACCATGTACATTTGTTGTTGTGTGTGTGATTGATTCTTTGAGCTCTGTTGTTGTTATATTGTTATATGCATCATTGTATTATATTAGATCTATAGATGTGAAGGATAGATCTAGCTAGTTGACTGGTAAATGCATGTTATGTTGTTGTTGTAATAAGAACCACTTGATATTCCCCTAGTTGTAGAAATATATGTCCTGCAACCCCCTCATAGTTGGTTCAGGTGAGACAGGTGTTGTCGAAAGGGCCAATAGCCAGGTCTTGTTGGTGCGCTCTTGGAGTTGAACCCTGGGTCTGCCCTTGTGCCAACAAATTTCAAGTGAAATGAAAGAGATAAATGTTTGATACAAATAAATAAGAGGAAAAAAATAAACCAAACAAAGTGCACTCAGAAACCGATGAGAACTGGAAGAAATCAAGTATAAGAATGGACTTCACAACCTGTTCAAACAGGAACTCAAAAATATAAAAGAGAAAGAAGACAAACACTCTTGAAAATCCTCAAAAAATGAGAAAAAAAATTAGTATTCAAGGCTTGGTTGTATGAAATAAAAGATTCCTCATCATTCAAAAATAAATATGTTTAAATGAAGACAAAAAGGGCTCAATACCAAACAAACTTTGAAAACTCTAGTTGATGAAAAATTCTAAACAATCAGGCAATTTGAAAACTTTGCAAGATGAATATCAGAAAACTAAAAGGTAGAATGAACCAAGGGATATTGTTAACCCAAGGGGACTATAAAATTTCACAACTACAAGAATCTTGCAAACTCAATGAAGGAAATGGAATGAGTGATGAATGTCAATTTCTCAATCAAAACAAATTCAAAGACAAATCAAAAGAATTTGGGCTAAAATCCTCTTAATAACAGACTGAGTAAAGTAGGGTAGAACCTCATGAAACCACCTAAAATAAGGAAGTGGTGTTCATGTCATAAAAGAGACTGAGTGCTATGGTTCTCCCTAGAAGGCCAAAAGGGGGCACTAGTGAAGTCATTGGTGCTCCCTAGAAGGCCAAAGGGGGTCACCAGTGAATCAATTGGTGCTCTGGTAACCACTACATGGGAGTGTTGGTTCTGGAATTGATTAAAAATGGATTCCAAAAGGTTAAAATCAGTAGATATTCAGTCAATGACTCTGTAAAATATCCTATCAAGAAGAGGGAAGGGGAGATAACACGGAATCAAGCATCAAAAAAACAATATCTAATCAAAAACAAAGTTTTTAGATGAATCACGGGAAATACAATTCAAAGTCCTCCCCAATATGGTCATCATTTTTATGTTATGATAAATCTTACCCTGCAGACAGGTTAAGTTCCCCTTTGGACCAATACCCCTTCTTTGTTCCAAATACAGAATAAACAAATGGTCGCTACTTTCCTTGTAGATCTAGTTCATAACCAATCAAAATCAGAAAGAGAAAGAATGTGGCGTATCTTGTTTCAATTTTTTTCCTTGCTTCTCCAAGATTTAGGATTGATCTCCAAGATCCTTAGCGCAAGTCAGGACCTCCGATGAAAAAAAAATAAATCCTTTCTCCTACTCTATGTGATTAGATAAAAAATATCTGTCTATACCTTATTTGAATTAAGCATATACATTACAATAAACAATCATAATGAAATTAATAGGACAAGTTAATATTAATGAAAATCCAAAAGAAGGAACTTACAAATCAAGTTGATGTCGCTACAGTCTTGTCCAAGATCTCCTTGTCCATCCCTTACATGAAAATATTGAGATCAAAATGTTGATACTTAAATGAATTCTTTATCCTAGTATCAAAGGTTTGACACCGAAAATCTTCCTCCATTCACCTTGGAATGGCCTCATTGTATAGGATTTCGAGGCTTAACCACCATGGAGAATATCACTCACTAGATCCACTAAATTGGGATCTCCAATATTTTTAGGGATAAAATATATCTCAAGGATTTTAGGGAGAAAATATCTCTCAAGGAGTTTAAGAAGGAAATATCTCTTAAGATCGATCAAATTAGGATATTGGTTTGAGAAAATATCTCAACCATCCATGAGATTCTCAACTTATCCTTGAGATTAGGAAACTAAATGTGAGGTGGATTCTCACACTAAATTCATTTCCCTTTTATGAATAATAATGAATAATTCATGTGCACATAGTATTTTGACCTTGATCTGATATATTTCTCCTCCATGCTTACTAGGGATTGTGACAAATTTTCTTTCATGGTGTCAAGGTGTTGTGACACTTAGTAAAGTGCATGAGACACTTAGTAAGTTTCACATGACACTTGAAAAAGTGCATGTGACACTTAGTAAGGTGCATATGACACTTTATGGAACTTGTGACACTTAGGTGTAAATAGGTGCGACAATTAAGTGTGAAATTGTTGTGTGTAATAGTGGTTAAAAGTGGTATAAAGTTTTCATAATGATTCACCCCCCCCCATTTCAGTATTCCAACAATTGGTATTAGAGAAGGTTACTTCAGATCATGGATTTCAATATGAATGGAGTACCAATGGTTAATGTTCAGAATGGTCTCAACTATGAGTCATGGAGAAGAAGGACGAAAACACTTTTGCAGGCACAGGGTATTAATATTTGGTATTCATTTGTTATAGGATATAATGGTCCAAAGAAACCAAACGCTACAGCCAAGAAAAAATTGAAGAAGAACACCAAAATAACAATTGATTTCATCATGTAAGGATTACCTGGTTTAGTAAAAGACAAAGTGGGAAAATTTTTATCAACTAAATAATTATGGATGAGATACATAATATCTATTCTTCTCCCATCACAGGATCAGGGATTTCTGAGGAATATTCAGGTATAGAACAAGAAGACATATTCAGAAGAAGAAGAGTGTGAAGAGGATGAAGTTGATTACATAGAATAATTTTGCAGTGCAATAGAATGTCTACGGAATGAAAAAATGAAAAACAAGTCACTGAAAGAAGAACTAAAGGAAAAATAAGAACATCATAAGGCCAAATCCAAATAAGTCAAGAAAAATATCATGATGTTAAAGGGTCAGCTAGAAGAAGCGAGAATTATTAAAGAATCTCTCTAGGATCAGAAGCAGTGTTTGGAAATCAAAATTACAACACATAAGGAAGAAGAATAAAAGAAATATAAGATATAGAAATATCATCTTCAGGAAAGAATTGATTACTTAAATAATCTTGAAGCATAATTTGGTCAAGAAGAGAGAAGACATGAAAAATAAATTATCTCCTTGAAAATCCAACTTGAAGAAGCAAAGAGAACATAAGAAGTCATGAAGATTCAGGTGATGAAGAAAGAAAAATAGGTTGAGAAGTTTGAAGAAGAAGTTGTCATATTCAGAGTTAAAATCATAAATCTTATCAAGAACATTGAAGAGACAAAAACATGCACCTCATCAGTAGAGAATGCTAAAAAGAATCCCTCCAGGTTACTAGAAAAGAAGAATGAAGAAAAGAGTAAGAGTTATGTAGAAGTAATCAAAGGAAGGAATCATGGTCAACCAGAATCAAAGAAGAATGAGTATAATAAAGATACATATTCAAAACCCCGGATGGGGTGACATATGGAAACCATGAAAATTAGGGAGTTAATCTCCCCAGCCACCATCCCCCCCTCCGTTCATTACACATGAATAAACTACAAGTGAAGGGGACGTTGGTGTGCATGTGTGGGAAACTTGAGTTAATAGTGCAATCAAAGAATGAGATGGATCCTGTCAGACCTTGTATGAATCTCCTGCATGCTTTAAACTCTTCTTTAATGAAGAAATCCCATATCAAGGAGATGAAGAACATGAAAATTAAAATTGGAAATTGTTTCATCATTGTGGTTTTTTCCCACATTCTGACTCAGGTGTATCTCTCCCACTCTTTTTTTCTTCCTCTATGCGTTTTCTCCTCCTACGAATTTCATTCTTCACCCTCCCTTTCCCAATTCCAAGAGAAATGGGAAATCCTAAGAGAGGAACATCCTACTATAACTTTGCTTCTAGGCACCACCATCCTGGACCTACCATCGAACCAATTCCGCCCCCTATTGCTCAAGACCACCCTATGTTGGCATATTTATTATGGACTAAAGGCAGAGTATTTTTTTTTCATTTATGGAAAGCTCAGCCCGACGATGGTGAACAAGAGAAAGTGGCAAGACCAGCAGCATAGTGATGATGGCATGGAAATATCAGAAGTGTAAGCTCAGGAGGAGGACCAACAATGATCGTTGGATCACCCATATCGAATTCCCGATGGTCGTCAAATATGAACTAAGACAGAAGAAGTGCATAGAAGAGGAGAACATATCTTAGACATTAGATTTTAGCATGAAGATCGACCATCGTTGGGTCCAGAAGAAGGAGAACGATATTTAAGTACAATATGAAGCAGGCTTACAAAGTCCCGAAAGCAGGAGGACCGTTGAGGGAATGACAAAGGCTCTATTTTAGAGTTTTGAAAATCGAGAAATCCAAAAGGAGGAGGTTCTCTAACCCCTCAAACTTGCGATATGTGAAATCACGATAAACAATCATGATCGTTGGATGCAGACTACACGTGGCGAGAGGTCATCTTTTCACTGACTGAAAATTCAAAGGAATGAGGAGCTCTATACTTTGAAATCATGAAACCTGAAACCACGATTCAATCTAAGTCATTGATCAAGGGAGAGCGTGGACCGTTGATCTGGCTCCATTTCAGAGTTTCAGTGATTGCGATATGGAGAGTCGAGACACCTCATCATAGGATTCTTGAAATCGCGAGTCACGAAAACACTTTATAGATAAGCGCTTGGTCACAGCCATGGGCATGTGAAGGAAGGAGATTGCAAGTTGCAAGGCTCCATTTGGTGATTGGGAGTTGGAAGAGTTAGAGTGACTCGAAACAAAATTTTTGAAATGAAAAATTGCATAGCGCATGTTGTTGTATTCGGTGGTCATCACCGATGGTCACGAAAAGGGAAGGTACTAATTGCTAAGCCCTATTTTCAGAGATCATGACATGGAAAGTCGAGAAGCCTCACCACAAGATATCTAAAATGCGAAATGAAAAATGACTTTCTGATTAGCCTGTGGTCACAAACAGTAGGCACATGGGATAAATGTGAGATCCTACAGATGTAATCCAACAGTGATGGTGAATTGGGAATCTGATCGAAGGGATATTGTTCCACCTCATGATTAATTGTTCAGTTATGATTCAGTTAGCTGAATTGAATCATGATTCTTGAATGGTTGGTGATTCAATTGTTGAGGCATTGTTTCCCAAGGATATTCGAGGTGTAACTGAAGAGGTTGGTATGGATAAAAAGGAATATGAAGTGACTATGTAGGGTTAGTTTTTCTGAGTGAAGAATGAGTTGAACTATAGAAAGGTAAAATTACAGTATGTGCAGTGTGAAGAAAACTCATTGATGAGGAACCAAAGTTGAACAAAATAGAATAGGCGAAGATAGAAGAATGTGCACATATCAAAGAGCATGAGAAGAACATATAGAAGGAGACAACAAGTCAAGCCAAGTATGAACTAAGCAGAAGAATAGTGAAGAAGAGAAGAATTGCAGAACAGTAAAGAAATGGTAAGAATTGATATATCTGTATTGTTGGTTATTCAGTCATTTATTTATAATCATGGAGGTAGGGTGGTTCTAGGGAGGACTGTAGTCCTCTATTATTCAAGTTGGTGCTTGAATACTGGAAGTGAAATCTTCCATCTAGTTGTGGCTAGAAAACAGGGTGGCAGGGTGGTGCTTGGGAAAACAAAGAGCTTTTTGTATACAAGTTGGTGGTTGTATAAATCCAGTTGGTGTTGGAACATTTAGGGAGTTGATGCTTCCTTCTAGTGGATGCTAGAGAAATCAGAGAGTTGGTTCTCTCAAACAAGTTGGAGCTTGTAAAACAGAGGTAGTAGTCTCACATTGAGTTGGTGCTCAATTATAGATGATGTACATAACTTAAAAGACTGCCTATCTTATGTATGACTGATGCTCATTATTTATGTTTTCCATATGTTGTATATTATTGATGGTCACTTGGAGAAGATTAAAAATGGTTTAATAGACTTAATATTGTTTAAGAACAATAACAAATGATTCACCCCACCCCCTCTTAGTTGTCTTAGTAATTTAAACAATTGGTATCGTAGCGGGTTCCTTTTATTTAAAGGTAGATCTGTAAGCTTAAACATGACAATTCATGAAGGGACTTCAACCACTAAACCTCCCTGTTTGATGGAACAATTTTTTCCTTCTGGAAGGTTATAATGAGAACATATTTAATGGCCTTAGGTGTTGATGTTTGGGATGTAGTAGAGACTAGATATACAAATCATGTTGTGCTTTCTTCCAAGGATGATAAGTTAGAGTTTAGATTTAATGCTAAGGGAATGAATTCTATCTTGAATGGACTTGTTGAAGATGAGTTTGTAAATGTGATGCATCTTGAAACTGCCAAAGCTATTTGGGATAAACTTATTAGCAGTTATGAAGGAAATGAGAAACTAAAAGATGGCAAACTTCAAACATATAGATTGAATTTTGAACAACTAAAGATGAATGAAGATGAAACAGTTAGAAAGTTTTTTTTAAGAGTTGAAGAACTTGTGAATTCCATGAAGGGTCTTGGTGAGAAGATTGAAGAATCATTTTTAGTTCAGAAGATTTTAAGATCTCTGCTTGATAAATTTAATCCAAAAGTCTTTACAATAGAAGAAATAAATGATCTTAAAACTCTGTCCAGTGATCAACTAATAGGAAATCTAACTGCATATGAAATGAGAATTAGCAAAGATAGATCCATTACTAGAGAATCATCTTTTAAACAAAACAAGAATACAGATTCAAAATTAGATGATATTGAGGCAAAATTTGTGAGAAGGTTAAAGAAAGGATCAGGAAAATTTCAAGGCAAGAATCCCTTCAAATATTTTAAATGTGGTAAGCTAGGTCATTTTTCATCTAAGTGTCCTCACCAAAAAAAGGACCAGAACTCTGATGATGAAAAGATATACAAATTTAAGAAATATAGTAAAAATAAAAGTTTTTGTGCAAACAAAGACAATTCCTCAGAAGACATAGATAGTGATTCATCATGTGAAGAAAAAGTGAATGATTTTATGCTTATGGCTATGGTAGATATTGATGATGAACACACGGGAGGTGAAATGGATGACAAAGAAGTTGTGGTAGATATGGAAGGTGAATTAATCAGTTCTTTGGAAGAAATTGACAGACTCCTATTTAAGAAGAGAAAAAAAAAACAATTGTTGATGCAGTTTAAAATGAATGATAGAAAACCCGATGAATACTTTTCTCTACTAAACGTTGAGTTAGAAGAGGCAAAGAAAATAGAGGGCATTCTAACACAACAGTTATCAGAGAATAAAGTGAGGTGTGAAGCCTTAGAAGAAGACATAGTAAAAACCAGAAAAGAGATGGAGAAGTTTAAGACATTGTATCATCAAAATATATCAAGTATTAAATCTTCAAAAGGATTAATCTTTGTTCCTAATCAACAAAGAAATCCAAAGTTGAAAGCTGGCTTGGGGTATGAAGAAGGATCGAGTAGTGATCATCCAACTAATGTAGAACCCATCAAGTTTGTCAAATCCTCAATCATTGACAATAGTCACTCTATAGAAACAAAGAAAGAAAATCAGCCACCAAGAAGGAATGAAAGAAAAAGTACCAGAACCGAATCCGTATATCAAAGAAACTATCAGCATGAAATAAATCGACCCGCTCAAAGAAGACAGACATTTTCTAGGTACAAAGGATTTTTCTATGGATATTTCTTTTTCTGTTCTAATTTTGGTCACAAATCTATAATTTGTTCTTTAAGATTTAGATATGAGCAATCAAGATACTCAAGGAATAATTATATTCCACAACAAAGATTGAGACAACCAAGTAACAAACAACCACAGACTACAAATCATGTGATGCCTGGGAAAAGGACACAGGTTAAGAACAACAACAATTATGAGCATAAAAATACCTATGATCTGCTATTCAGTGAACCAGAATGTTACGTCTTCCATAATTATGGACATAAGGCTACATATTGTCGCTTAAGGAATTATAAGCCAGATTTGAATCCCACTACTGAAAATTTCAAGGTTTGGAAGAAGAAAGAAGATGACAAGTGTGGACTAGTGTTATCATCCCAAAGAAAAAAGAATCCCTAGTATATTGACAGTGGATGTTCCAAACACATGTCTAGAGACAAAATTAAGTTTCTAACTTTAAGTGAAAGAAAATCAGGGAATGTAACGTTTGGAAATGATGCACCAGGAAAAATAAAAGGTAAAGGAATGGTAAGTATGAGTAATGGCAAAGGAAAATAACAAGATGTGTTGTTTGTATATGGTCTGAAACATAATCTACTAAGTGTCAGTCAAGTTTATGACAGAGGATGTGAAGTTGTTTTTACTTCTAAAGATTGTAAAATAAAATCTGTGAATTCAGGACAGTTGGATGCAAAAGGGATAAGATCAAAAAATAATGTCTATGTGTTAAAAGAAGAAAAATAAGAATGCCACTTAATCAAGTATGATGAAAGTTGGATATGGCATAAGAGGCTTGGACACTTAAATTTTGATCATATAATCAATATCAGAAACAGTGGGGTGGTAAAGCATCTTCCAAAGATATCAAAGTCATATGATTCTATTTGTAAACCATGCCAGATAGAAAAGCTTACTCAGACACAGTTCAAATCTAAAAACATTCCTTCAATAGAAAAACCTCTTGAGTTAGTACATATGGATTTATGTAGACCATCAAGAAAATAAGGTACGAGAAAAGAAAAATATTTTATGTTGATTATTGATGATTATTCTAGAGTAAAATGGGTTTTCTTTTTGAAGGAAAAATCTGAAGCATTTGAAAAAATCAAAGTGTTTAAGTCTCTGACTGAGAATCAAACAGGAAAAATATTGAAGGCAGTAAGGTCTGATAGAGGAGGAGAGTTTAGTTCATGGAACTTCAAATATTTATGTGATAAACATGGAATCAAACGAGAATACACTATTCCAAGGACTCCACGGAAAAATGGATTAGTTGAGAGGCAGAATAGACTAGTTCAACAGATGGCAAGATCGATGATGAATGAAAGGAATATACCTCAAACATATGGGTTGAAGCAATTTATACATCTATTCATATCCTTAACAAAGCTCATCTCAGGCCACATAGTGACAAGACTCCTTATGAACTATGGTTTGGAAGACCTGCATCAATCAATCATTTTAAAGTCTTTTGGAGTAAATGTTATATCCAGAATAATGATGAAAATATTGGCAAATATGATGATAGGGATGATGAAGGTATCTTCTTAGGTTATGCTACAATTAGTAAAGGATACATATGCTACAATAAAAGGATGCATAAATTGGTTGATTGTATCGACATAAAGTTGATGAAGAAACTCCAATACGAAATGTAAGTAGTGTTGAACCAAGCACCAAAGATATAGTTGAAGATGAAGATGAACAGGTCCATGGATCAGAAAGAGAATAATATGAATTAGATGAAGAAACAAATACTCAGGCTAACACAAATAAATAGAAAGAAACAAAACCACCTCTCGAAATTATTAGAAATACTCATATTGAAAATCAGATAATTGGAGATATAAATGAAGGAGCTCAGACAAGAAGGAAATTGATTAAAGACTCAGAACAATATCAGGTTTCTTTTTTATCTATGATTGAACCTACAAATTTTGATGAAGCTAGCCTGCATGATGATTGTATTAGAGCTATGAATGAAGAGATTGATTAGATTGAGAAAAAAAATACTTGGGAGCTTATTCCTAGACTGGAAGATAAGAATATAATAGGCTCCAAATGGGTGTTCAAGAATAAAATGAATGAAAAAGGACAAGTTGTTAGGAATAAAGCTAGATTGGTCTGTAAATGGTATGCACAAGATGAAGGACATGATTTTGATGAAACCTTTGCACCAGTGGCAAGATTGGAAGCAATCAAAATTTTTCTTGCATATTCATGTCATAAGAACTTTAAAGTGTATCAAATGGATGTTAAGTCAACATTTATTAATGGAGATATACAGGAAGAAGTATATATGGAGCAACCTGAAGGATTCTCATTGACAGATAATCCTGACTATGTCTTCCAACTGAAGAAGGATCTATATGGACTAAAACAGGCACCACGCGCTTGGTATTATAGACTGGACAATTTTTTACAGTACAAAGGATTCAATAAAGTTACTGTTGACAACAATCTCTACATTAAGTCTGAAGATGAAAATTTACT
Source organism: Picea engelmannii (assembly GCA_009831015.1). Classification (NCBI taxonomy): domain Eukaryota; kingdom Viridiplantae; phylum Streptophyta; class Pinopsida; order Pinales; family Pinaceae; genus Picea; species Picea engelmannii. The sequence continues at coordinate 977,260 of ML785031.1, read as the reverse complement.
AGTTGTTTTGGTTTATGTTGATGACATTACTTTTGGATGTACTAATGATTCTTCTGTCTGGTGGTTTTATAACTCTATGCAAACAGAATTTGAGATGTCCATGATAGGAGAACTATCATGTTTTCTTGGTTTACAAGTAAATCAAAGTTCTACAGGAATATTTATCTCTCAAGAAAAATATTTGAAAGATATGTTGAAGAAATTTAAGATGGATGATTCTTCTCCTGTTAGTAAACCTATGGTGGTCGGTTGCAAACTCAGTAAAGATGATATTTCATGTGATGTTGATCAAAGGACATATCGATCAATGATAGGCAGTCTTTGGTACACCATAACATCTCATCCTGATATAATGAAAGATGTTGGAATGGTAGGTCGTTATTAGTCTGCTCCTAAACAAAGTCATTTAGTAGCTGTAAAAATGATATTCAAATACTTGAAGGATACAATGTCCTGTGGTCTGTGGTATCCTAGAAATCAAAATACCAGTGGAGGTGCATTCTTCCTGGGTGACTCATTGCTAGCATGGATTAGTAAGAAGTAGGGATCTATTTCCTTATCAACTATAGAGGCAGAGTACATTGTTGTTGCTACTTGTTGCACTCAGATTTTATGGATGATCCAAACTCTTGCAGAATTGAAGGTAAATTATACTGATCCGATTACAATTCACTATGATAAAACCAGTGCCATTAGTCTCTCCAAGAATCCCATTCTTCATTCCAAGACTAAGAATATCCCAATAAAGTACCATTTTCTCAGAGAACAAGTTACAAACAGAGTTGTTTAGCTAAATTATATTCCTTCCATAGAACATATAGATGATATATTTACTAAACTATTAGTAGTGACCCCTTTTGGATATCTTCATCAGAAGTTGGGGGTTATAACTTTTTTCATCTAATCTATTCACCTGGTCAGGGGGAGTACTTATTGAATATTTGTTGTATTTCTAAGATGCTCATATTTGACAGGGGGAGTATGTACTGCAACAACTCAGGGGGAGCGTGTTTCTTCTTTGAAATTGATGTCAAAGGGGGAGAAAGTTTGGTAATGGTAAGGATGCTACAGTGGTATGGTTGGATGTCCAGGCAGAGTAGTGTTAGTGTTCAGGTTCTTCAACATTGTCATCAAATCCAAAGTGGGAGATTGTTGGCATATTTATTATGGACAGAAGGAAGAGTATTTGTTTTTCATTGATGGGAAGATCAGCCCGATGATGATGAACAAGAGAAAGTGGCAAGACCAGCAACGCAACGATGATGGAATGGAAAGATCATAAGCATAAGATCAGAAGGAGGAGAAACAATGATCGTTGGATCACCCATCACGAATTCTCAATGGCCATCAGATCTGATTAAGACAGGAGGAGTGCATAGAAGAGGAGAACATATCTCAGGCATAAAATTTGAGCATGAAGACCAACCATCATCAGATCCAGAAGAAGGAGCACAATCTTTAAGTACAAGATGAAGCGGGCTTATAAAGTCTCGAAAGCAGGAGGACCGTTGATCCAAGAAGGACACGTGGTGAAAAATTAGGTCACGACAAAGGCTCTGTTTCAGAGTTTTGCAGATCAGGAAATCAAAAAGGAGGATGTTTTATAACCCCTCAAACTTGCGATACGTGAAATCGCGATAAACAATACTAATCGTTGGATGCAAACTACACGTGGTGAGAGGTCAGATTTTCATTTACTAGAAAGTCAAAGGGAGGAGGAGCTCTATCCTTTGAAATTGCAAAATGTGAAACTGCAATTCAATATAATTCATTGATCAAGGGAGAGCGTGGACCATTGATCTGGCTCCATTTCGGAGTTTCAGTGATCGCGACATGGACAGTCGAGACACCTCATCACAGGATTCCCGAAATCGCGAGTCATGAATGCGCTTTATGGATAATCACTTGTTCACAGTCGTGGGCACATGAAGGAATGAGATTTCAAGTTGCAAGGCTGTATTTCATGATCGAGAGTTGGAAGAGTCAGAGTGACTCACAACAAAATTTGTGAGACGTGAAATTGCATAGTGCCTATTGGTGTAGCTGGTGGTCATCAATGGTGGTCATGAAAAGGGAAGGTACTAATTGTTAATCCCTATTTTCAGAGATCACGACATGTAAATTCGAGAAGCCTCACCACAAGATATCTGAAATGTGAATGAGAAATCACTTTCTGATTATCCTGTGGTCACAGCTAGTGGGCACATGGGATAAACGCGAGATCTTGCAGATTTAATCCAAAGGTGATGGTGAATTGGCAAGATTATCAAAGGTCTACTGTTACACCTCATGATCAACTATTCATTTATGATTCAGTTAACTTAACTGAATCATGATTCTTGAACGGTTGGTGATACAGTTGATGAGGCACTTTTCCCTAAGGAGATTTGAGGTGTAACTGAAGAGGTTGCTGTGGATAAAAAGGAATATGCAGTGACCATGTACAGTTAGTTTTTATGACTGAAGAATGAGTTGAACTATAGAAAGGTAAAATTACAGTATGCGCAATGTGAAGAAAAATCAGAGATGAGGAACAGAAGCTGAACAAAACAGAATAGGTGAAGAGAGAAGAATGTGCACATATCAAAGAGCACGAGAAAAACAAATAAAGAAGAGATAGAAAGAGACAACAAGTCAAGCCAAGTATGAACAGAGAATAACAATAGTGAAGTAGAGAAGAATTGCAGAACAATGAAAAAATGTTAAAAATTGATATATTTGTATTGTTGGTTATTCAGTCATTTATTTATAATCATGGAGGTAGGGTGGTGCTAGGGAGGACTGTAGTCCTCTGTTATTCAAGTTGGCTCTTGAATACTTGAAGTTGAAGCTTCCATCTAGTTGTGGCTAGAAAACAGGGTGGCAGGGTAGTGCTAGGGAAAACAAAGAGTTTTTTGTATACAAGTTGGTGCTTGTATAAATCCAGTTGGTGTTGGAACATTTAGGGAATTGATGCTTCCTTCTAGTGGGTGCTAGAGAAATCAGAGAGTTGGTTCTTTCAAACAAGTTGGATCTTTTAAAATAGAGGTAGTAGCTTCACATTAAGTTGGTGCTCAATTATAGATGATGTATAGAACTTAAAAGACTGCCTATCATTTTGAAGAAGAAGAGGTTTTCTCCCTTTATGGTTTTCCTCGTGAAAATATGTCTATGTGTATATCTTATGTATGACTAATGCTCATTATTTATGTTGTCCATATGTTGTATAATATTTATGGTCACTTGGAGAAGATTAAAATTTGTTTAATAGACTTAATATTGTTTAAGAACAATAACAACTGATTCACCCCCACTCTCAGTTGTCTTAGTAATTTCAACAATTGGTACATCAGAGCGGGTTCCTTTTATTTAAAGGTGGATTTGTAATCTTAAACATGACAACTCATGAAGGGAATTCGGTGATTAAACCTCCTCTGTTTGATGGAACAAATTTTTCCTTCTAGAAGGTTAGAATGAGAACATATTTAATGGCCTTAGGTGTTGATGTTTGGGATGTAGTAGAGACTAGATATACAAATCTTGTTGTGCTTTCTTCCAAGGATGATAAGTTGGAGTTTAGATTTAATGCTAAGGGAATGAATGTTATCTTGAATGAAATTGTTGAAGCAGAGTTTGTAAAGGTGATGCATCTTGAAACTACCAAAGCTTTGTGGGATAAACTTATTAGCATTTATGAAGGAAATGAGAAAGTAAAAGATGCCAAACTTCAAACATATAGATTGAAGTTTGAACAAATAAAGATGAATGAATATGAAACAACTAGAAAGTATTTTTTAAGAGTTGAAGAAATTGTTAATGCCATGTAGGGTCTTGGTGAGAAGATTGAAGAATCATTTTTAGTTCAGAAGATTTTAAGATCTATGCTTGATAAATTTAATCCAAAAGTCTCTGCAATAGAAGAACTAAATGATCTTAAAACTCTGTCTGGTGATCAACTCCTAGGAAATATAACATCATATAAAATGAGAATCAACAAATATAAATCCATTACTAGAGAAGCATCTTTTAAAGAAGACAAGAATACAGATTCAGAATTAGATGATATTGAGGCAAAATTTGTGGGAAGGTTAAAGAAAGGATCAGGAAAATATCAAGGCAAGCTTCCCTCGAAATTTTTTAACTATGGTAAGATAGGTCATTTTGCATTGAAGTGTCCTCACTAGAAAAAGGACCAGAACTGTAATGATGAAAAGAAATACAAATTTAATAAATATGGTAAAAAGAAAAGTTTGTGTGAAAACAATGACAATTCCTCAGAAGACATAGATAGAGATTCATCATGTGAAGACAAAGTGAATGATTTTATTCTTATGGCTAAGGGATATATTGATGATGAACACACAGGAGGTGAAATGGATGATGAAGAAGCTGTGGTAGATATGGAAGGTGAATTAATCAGTGCTTTGGAAGAAATTGACAGACTCGGATTTAAGAAGAGAAAACAAAAACAATTGCTGATGCATTTTAAAATGAACGATAAAAAACCTGATGAAGACTTTTCTCTACTAAAAGTTGAGTTAGAAGAGGAAAAGAAAATAGAGGAAATTCTGAAACAACAATTATCACAGAAGAAAGCAAGGTGTGAAGCCTTATATTAAAAGATAGTAAAAACTAGAAAAGAGATGGAGAAGTTTAAGACATTGTATCACCAAAATCTATCAAGTATTAAAGCTTCAGAAGGATTAATCTCCATTCTAAATCAGCAAAGAAATCCAAAGTTGAAAGATGTCTTGGGGTATGAAGAAGGGTCAAGTAGTGATCATCCAGGTAATACAGAACCCATGAAGTTTGTCAAATCCTCAATCATTGACAACAATCACTCTATAGAAACAAAGAAAGAAAATAAACCACCAAGAAGCATTGAAATAAAAAGTACTATAACCAAATTTGTAGATCAAAGAAACTATCAGCATGAAAGAAATCGACTCGCTCAAAGAAGACAGAGGTTTTCCAGGTACAAAGGATTTTTCTATGGATATTTCTTTTTCTGTTCTAATTTTGGTCACAAATCTATAACTTGTTATTTAAGATTTAGATATGAGAAATCAAGATACTCAATGAATAATTATCTTCCACAACAAAGATCGAGATAGCCAAGTATCAAACAACCACAAACTACAAATCATGTGATGCCTGGGAAAAGGACGCAAGTTAAGCACAACAACAGTTCTGAGCATAGCAATCGCTATGATCTGCTATTCAGTGAACCAGAATGTTACATCTGCCATAATTATGGACATAAGGATACATATTGTCGCTTAAGGAATTATAAGCCAGATTTGAATCCCACTACTGAAAATTTCAAGGTTTGGAAGAAGAAAGAAGCTGACAAGTGTGGACTAGTGTTATCATCCCAAAGACAAAAGAATCTCTGGTATATTTACAGTGGATGTTCCAAACACATGGCTGGAGACAAAATTAAGTTTCTAACTTTAAGTGAAAGCAAATTAGAGAATGTAACTTTTGGAGATGATGCAGCAGGAAAAATAAAAGGTAAAGGAATGGTAAGTCTTAGTAATGGAAAAGGAAAAGAACAATATGTGTTGTTTGTACATGGTCTAAAACATAATATACTAAGTGTCAGTCAAGTTTGTGACAGAGGATGTGAAGTTTTTTTTCCTTCTAAAGATTGTAAAATAAAATCTGTGAGTTCAGGATAGTTGGTTGCAAAAGGGATAAGAACAGAAAACAATGTCTATGTGTTAAAAGAAGAAAAAGAAGAGTGTCACTTAAGAAAGTATGATGAAAGTTGGATATGAAATAAGAGGCTTGGACACTTAAATTTTGATCATATAATCAAGCTCAAAAACAATGGGGCAGTAAAGGATATTCCAAATATATCAAAGCCATATGATTCTGTTTGTAAACCATGCCAGATAGGAAAGCTTAATCAAACACAGTTCAAATATAAAAAAATTCCTTAAACAAAAAAACCTATCCAGTTAGTACATATGGATTTATGTGGACGATCAAGAAAAGAAGGTACAGGAAAAGAAAACTTCTCTATTTTGATTATTGATGACTATTCTATACTAACATGGGTTTCCTTTTTGAAGGAAAAAACTGAAGCATTTGAAAAATTAAAAGTGTTTAAGGCTCTGACTGAGAATCAAACAGTAAAAAGATTGAAGGAAGTAAGGTCTGATAGAGGAAAGTTTAGTTCATGGAACTTCAAAGAGTTCTATGATAAACATGGAATCAAACGAGAATACACTATTCCAAGGACTCCACATCAAAATGGAGTAGTTGAGAGGAAGAATAGATAAGTTCAGTAGATGGAAAGATCAGTGATGAATGAAAGGAATATACCTCAAACATATTGGGTGGAATTAATTTATACAGTTGTTCATATCCTTAACAAAGCTCATCTTAGGCCACATAGTGACAAGACTCCTTATGAACTATGGTTTGGAAGACCTGCATCAATCAAGCATTTTAAAGTCTTTGGGAGTAAATGTTATATCAAGAATAATGATGAAAATATTGGCGAATATGATGACAAGGATGATGAAGGTATCTTATTAGGTTATGCTACAAATAGAAAAGGATATAGATGATACAATAAAAGGATGCATAAAGTGGTTGATTGTATCGAAATAAAATTTTATGAAGAAATTTCAGTACGAAATGTAAGCAGTGTTGAACCAAGCACAAAAGATATAGTTGAAGATGAAGATGAACAGGTCCAAGGATCAGAAAGAGAAGAATATGAATCAGATGAAGAAATGAATACTTAGGATGACACAAATAAACAAAAAGAAATAAAACCACCTCTCAAAATTATAAGAAAGAATCATTGTGAAAATCAGATAATTGGAGATATAAATAAAGGAGTTCAGACAAGAAGGAAATTGATTAAAGACTCAGAACAATCTCAAGTTTCTTTTGTTGGAGAATAACCCTAACTTTCATTAGTTTATACCTAGATTAGACTCCTATATCTTGGTTAATACATTCCATCACACTTTATTTCACCTAATTTTTCCACATAGAGAAGAAGGGCGTCTCATCCCTAGATTTTAGGGAAAACTGTTATTTTTAGATCAAGACTCAATTCCCGGTTCTTGATTTTCTTGATTTATTATTGATTTATTCCAAATACCCCATGAAAAAACTCATCCATTATTGGGGAATGTGCACCTCCTCTTTGAGTGAGAGATTCATTCCTTAATTAATGATTTTTTCCTTTACTATTATTAGTAACTGCTATTTCGGATCGGTTAAGTGAGTTGGAACTGCTTCTCTTGTCAGTTAAGTGAGCTTAAGTGAGATAATGTGAATCACTTGAATCTTGTAGGAATTAATGAGTGTGTGACATGTGTATTTAGTGGTATAGGTCGAACTATGTGGTCTCCCTTAGCCTATGACACCTATTTTAGTTTTTTCTAGCTTTTTTTTACTAGAATTTCTATGTTGGAAATTCTATATATTCACCTCCTCTCTTCTTTTTGAGGATGGTTTCTCATGTATATTCATTTTTTATTAATATAATTCTCTAATTTATGGAGAAAAAACTTGCTCTCATCTCTTGAATATCAACAAATTGTATGTGTTCAATTTAACTAGAATTCTAGATCTATCGGGGTTTCTGCAGGAATTCTACATGGTATCAAAGATAGATTGAATCTAGTGGATTGTACATGGTTTTATTTGTAGGTATAGATCATATGGAGGCACAGAAAGAAGCAATGTATCATCTCTCTCAACCCACAAAACTTGTTCTAAATCCTTTCAATTACTTCGAATGGAAGACAGAGATCTATCTGCTCCTCTGAAGCAAAGGGCTATATAGGGTAACAATGGGAACGGATAAAGAACTAACTGCTACAACGGAGAAGATCAAGTATTTCAATTAATTAGATGAATCAATTCGGTTGATATTCCTATAAATTTTCAGATATCTCCTCTTTCATGTCAGTGGATCCACTACTCTCAATGTGGTTTCGACCACATTGGAAGGACTATTCGGCAACCAGGATGCAATGAGAGTGCATCAACTAGAGAATGAGTCCAATTCATTTCAGAAACCTGCAATAATTCTTCACCAAGTTCAAATCCCTCCTTTTTGAACTTAATACATGTGGAGTCAATAAAAAGGAAGATCAACTCATCCTTTCAATTCTCTCGAAATTAGGTTCTGAATATTCTGTATTTGTATCATCTTTTCAAGCATCTAAATTGACTCAGGAAACATGGAAAATGCCTCCATTGAATGATTTCATTGCAACATTGACTCAAGATAAATCTAAGTTATTCCAAATGGGTGCCATCAACCATTCCAAGAACCAAGTACTTGTGGCTACTAATGCTCCAAAGAGAAATGGAAAAGACAAGCAAAAAGGAAAGGGTAAATTTCCTTAATCAAGGAAGGAGAGATCCTCACAATCTTCAGAGAACTCTTATGAGCCTAAGGGTAAGAAGAAGAAGGAAAGAACACTTTTCATATACTGTTCCAAATGTTTTCATCCCAAATAAAATTGCATGAGGAAGACTATCGATGAGATGGCTAAGCAATTGCAGCAGCACAATCTCACGGTGCCCGAAAATGAAAAGAAGAAAGATGATAACAGAACAGGAGGGAGAGAACGATATGGTAATGCTTTAATGGCTGTCACATCCACTCCATTAGCTTGTATCCTTGATTCAGGTTCATCGAACCATATGGCTGCATCAAAAGATGAATTTTCCTCCATCGAAGAAAGCACCATTTCCCCAATTTACTTGGGAGATGCCACACCCGCAAAGCACTTGTTGAGAATGAGTCTGGGTGTAAGATTAATATAATCCATACTGATAATGGGGGGGAGTATGTCAAAAAATATGTGCAGAAACTTTGTATTGGTGCAGGTATACAACTACAACACACAGTGCCATATACACCACAACAAAATAGTGTTGCGGAGAGGAAAAATTGGTGCTTAAAAGAGATGGCCAATTGTATGCTACAGTCGAAATCATTAGCTCTCAATATATGGGCTGAAGATATTAATTGTGCATCATACATTCAGAACCAAGTTCCCCACAAATCACTCAAAGGAACCACTCATTTTGAATGTTGGACCGGTAAGAAATTGAAAGTGTTGCACTTTCGCATTTTTGGTTCACAAGCATGGGCTCACATTCCGACAGATAAGAGGAATTCTTTGGAGACTCAAAGTGTTGAATGCATATTTTTTGGATATCCTAAATGTGTCAAAGGATATATATTGCTAGACTCTCACACTAAAAAGTTCATTCTGGCTCGAAGTGTGAAGTTTGAAGAAGAATCACTGCATGATTTTTCAGAACACCCTTCCGAGGAACTGCTTGTTGTCACTGATGAGGAGGAGTCAAAAACTTCTTCGAGAACTTCAAAGAAGCCATAAAATCAGACATTTGGTTCTGATACAAAGTATTAGGAGTAGGTCATGGCTGCTCCAACTCAGTTGCCAACTTGGGTAGAGAAAACCCTACAAAATGTGGGTGAACTAGTCGGTGATCCTGCGGATACAAGAAGGACTAGATCATGGTTTTTTGGGGATCCTCAAGCCCTGGATGCCAAAGAACCATTTCTTCCCATAAATTTCTATATGAAACTTGGTTCATATCCATAATCACACTCTGAGGCTGTTGGAAACCCACTTTGGAAGGCTGCCATGGATGAAGAGTACTCTACTCTTATGGACAACAACACATGGGACTTGGTTCCACTTTCGAAAGGAAGAAAGCTTGTTCGATGTCGATGGTTATATCGAACGAATATTGTTGCATATGGTGAGATAAGAAAGTACAAATCTCAAATTTTCACAAAAGGATACTCAGAGGTACATGGCATAGACTACACAGAGACATTTGCACCTGTTGCAAAAATGGACTCCATTCGACTAGTTTTGGCCATTGCTACTTCTCGCAAATGGGAAGTTAATCACATGGATGTGAAGAGTGAATTTATTCATGGAAATATCAAGGAGGAGATATATATGGAGCAGCCACAGGGATACATTCAGAACTCTTCCCTCGTTTGCATATTAAAGAAATCTTTGTATGGCCTAAAACAGGCTCCCAGAGCCTGGTATGCAAAGAGGGATTCTTTCCTGCTTTCCATTGGATTCATTTGATGAAAATATGATATGAATGTTTATTTGATGCAACATGATGATTCCCATTTTCTGATAGTACTTTATGTAAATGACTTACTGATGACAGGGAACCTTACTTCAACTATTGATTTGACAAAATCAACATTGCATGATCGATTTTCCATGACAGATTTGGGACTGTTGCACTACTTTATTGGTCTTGAAGTTTCTCAGACTATTTCAGGGATCAAGATGGCACAGTCTAAGTATGCATCATATCTATTTGTCCTCTTTCATATGATAGAATGAAAGCCAACAACATCTCCCTTTCTTTCGGGGGTCAGATTTGAGGATGCAGGTACTACACCTTTGGTGGACAGTACACTGTATCGGCAGTTGGTTGGGAGTTTGTTGTATCTCACTCACACATGACCTGGTATATCTTTTGTAGTAGGAGTTTGTTCCAGATATATGCAGGAGCCTCATGAGCTTCACTGGAAATATGCAAAGAGAATTCTTAGATATGTGAAAGGTACTCCCAATTTTGGTATCTTTTATGTGCAGATTTCCCACTTTCACTAATTGGGTACATAGATTCTTATTGGGTTGGCGATGGTACAAACCACAAGTCCACCTCTGGTTATGTTTTCAGCTTTGGTTCAAGGCCATTATGTTTTTCTAGCAAGAATCAATCCATGATTGCTTTATCTACAGTAGAGGCAGAGTATAGAGGTGCAGTGAATGCAACAACACAGGTTGTTTGGTTGCAGGGGCTTCTCTCTGAGTTTGGTATTCAGTATCCACTTCCGACTGTCATATTTTGTGACAATCAAGGGTCCATTCAGATATTGATTGATCCAGTTTAGAGGAAGAGGACCAAGAAAATTGATATTCACATGCATTACATCCATGAGTTGATCCATGACAGAGTCATTTCACTATAGTATTGCCCCACAAAGTAGCAGGTTGCAGACATCTTCACCAAGTCCTTCACTGAAAAGAAATTTTCAGAACTAAGAGCCATGCTTGGAGTGGTGGAGACAGCTGAGTAGGTCACTTTTGGCCACTCAACATTTTTTTCCCCTTTTTTGGGGGGGCGGGGGGGCAGTTCCCACGAGGTTTTCCCTCTTTCCTCTTTTCATGAGGAGTTCTTTTATGTAATGAGTACCTAAAATGTCCAAGTTGTCGAGACTCAATTTTTTTTTCATTACAGTTAGTCTTAAGGGGGGGTGTTGGAGCATAAACCTAACTTACATTAGTTTATACCTAGCTTAGACTTCTAGATATTGTTTAATACATTCCATCACACTTTATTTCACCTAATTTGGCCACATAGAGAATAAGGGTGCCTCATTCCTATATTTTAGGGAAAACTACTATTTTTAGATCAAGACTCAACTCCTGGTTCTTGATTTATTTGATTTATTCTTGATTTATTCCAACTCACCCATGAAAAAACACATCCATTATTGGGGAATGTGCACCTCCTCTTTGATTGAGAGATTTATTCCTTAATTAATGATTTTTGCCTTTACTATTATTAATAACTGTTATTTTGGGTCAGTTATGTGAGTTGGAACTGGTTCTCTTGTCAGTTAAGTGAGATTAAGTGACCTAATGCACATCACTAGACCCTTGTGGGCATTAATGAATGTGTTACATGTGTCTTTAGTGGTCTAGGGAGAACTATGTGGTCTCCCTTAGCCTATGACACCTATTTTAGTTTTTTCTAGCTTTTTTTGACTAGAATTTCTATGTTGGAAATTCTATATATTCGCCTCCTCTCTTCTTTTTGAGGATGGTTTCTCATGTATATTCATTTTTTATTAATATAATTCTCTTATTTATGGATCAAAAAATTTCTCTCATCTTTTGAATATCAGCAAATTGTATGTGTTCAATTTAACTAGAATTCTAGATCTATTGGGGTTTCTGCAGGAATTCTACAACTTTTTTATCTATGATTGAACCTACAAATTTTGATGAAGCCAAACTGCATGATGATTGTATTAGATATATGAATGAAGAGCTTGATCATATTGAGAAAAACAATACTTGGGAGCTTATTCCTAAACCGGAAGATAAGAATGTAGTAGGCTCCAAATGGGTGTTCAAGAATAAAATGAATGAAAAAGGACAAGTTGTTAGGAATAAAGCCAGATTGGTTTGTAAAGGGTATGCACAAGTTAAAGGATAGGATTTTGATGAAACCTTTTCACCAGTGGTAAGATTGGATGCAATCAGAGTATTTCTTACATATTCATTTCATAAGAACTTTAAAGTGTATCAGATGGATGTTATGTCAACATTTCTTAATGGAGATCTAGAGGAAAAACTATATATGGAGCAACCTGAAGGATTCTCATTGACAGATAATCCTAACTATGTATGCAAACTGAAGAAGTCTCTATATGGACTGAAACAGGCACCATGAGATTGGTATTATAGACTGGACAAATTTTTACAAGACAAAGGGTTCAATAAAGGTATTGTTGACAACAATATCTACATTAAGTCTGAAGATGATAATTTACTAGTTCTTTTGGTTTATGTAGATGACATTATTTTTTGATGCACTAATGATTCTTCTATCCAGTGGTTTTCTAACTCTATGAAAACTGAATTTGAGATGTCCATGATAGGAGAACTGTCATATTTTCTTGGTTTACAAGTAAATCAGATTTATACAAGAATATTTATCTCTCAAGAAAAATATTTGAAGGAGATGTTGAAGAAATTTCAGATGGAAGATTCTTCTCCTGTTAGTACACCTATGGTGGTCGGTTACAAACTCAGTAAAGATGATATTTCACGCGATGTTGATCAAAGGACATATCGATCAATGATAGGCAGTCTTCTGTACATCACAACATCATGTCCTGATATAATGCAAGCTATTGGAATGGTAGGTTGTTATCCGTCTGCTCCTAAACAAATTCATTTAGTAGTTGTAAAAAGGATATTCAAATACATGAAGGGCACAATGACCTATGGTCTATAGTATCCTAGAAATTAGAATATTCAGTTAACTGCTTATTCAGATGTTGATTGGGAAAATTGTGTGGATGAGAGAAAGATCACTAGATGAGGTGCATTATTCATGGGTGACTCGTTGGTAGAATGGATTAGTAAGAAGAAGGGATCTATTTCCTTATCAACTATAGAGGCAGAGTACATTGTTGTTGCTACTTCTTGCACTCGGATTTTATGGATCATCCAAACTCTTGCATATTCAAAGGTAAATTATACTAATCCGATTACAATTCACTATGATAACACCAGTTCCATTAGTGTCTCCGAGAATCTCGTTCTTCATTCCAAGACTAAACATATCCCAATAAAATACCATTTTCTCAGAGAACAAGTTACAAATAGAGTTGTTTAGCTGAATTATATTCCTTCCATAGAACAGATAGTTGATATCTTTACTAAATCGTTAGCAGTGACCCCTTTTGGATATCTTCGTCAGAAGTTGGATGTTATAACTTATTTCATCTAATATGTTCACCTGCTCAAGGGGATTACTTATTGAATATATTTCATATTCCTAAGCTACTCATAGTTGACAGGGGGAGTATGTACTGCAAAAACTCAGGGGGAGAGTGTTTCTTCTTTGACAGGGATAGAAAGTGTGGTAATGGTAAAGATGCTACAGTGGTATGGTTGGATGTCCAGGAAGAGTAGTGTTAGTGTTCAGGTTCTTCAAGGTTGCCATCAATGCCAAAGGGGGATATTGTTGGCATATTTATTACAGAAAGAAGGCATAGTATTTGTTTGTCATTGATGGCAAGCTCAGCCTGACGATGAAGAACAAGAGAAAGTGGCAATATTAGTAGTGTAGTGATGATGGAATGGAAATATTAGAAGTGTAAGATCAGGAGGAGGAGAAACAATGATCATTAGATCACCCATCCCAAATTCCTGATGGCCGACAAATCTGAATTAAGATAGGAGGATTGTGTAGAAGAGGACAACAGATATCAGGGATTAGATTTGAGCATGAACACCAACCATCGTCGGATCCATAAGAAGGAGAATGATATTTAAGTACAAGATGAAGTGGACTTACAAAGACCCAAAAGCAGGAGGACCGTTGATCCAAGAAGGACACATGGCGAAAGATCAGGCACGACAAAGGATTTGTTTTGAAGTTTTGCAGATCAGGAAATCCAAAAGGAGGAGGTGCTCTAATCCCTCAAAATTATGATCTGTGAAATCACGATAAACAATCCTAATTGTTGGATGCAGACTACACGTGGCGAGAGGTCATCTTTTTGTTGACTGGAAATTCAAAGGAAGGAGGAGCTCTATCCTTTGAAATCGTGAAATGTGAAACCACGATTCAATATGAGTCATTGATCAAGGGAGAGCATTGACCATTGCTCTAGCTCCATTTCAGAGTTTCGATGATTGCGACATGGAGAGTCGAGACGCCTCATCACAGGATTCCTGAAATCATGAGTTGCAAAAGCACTTTATGGATAAGTGCTTGGTCACAGCTATGGGCACGTGAAGGAATGAGATTGCAAGTTGCAAGGATCAATTTCATGATCGAGAGTTGGAAGAGTTAGAGTGACTCCAAACAAAATTAGTGAAACGTGAAATTGCACAGTGCCTGTTGGTGTAGCTAGTGGTCATCATCGGTGGTCACAAAAAGGGAAGGTACTAATTGCTAAGCCCTATTTTTGGAGATCATGAAATGGAAAGTCGAGAAGCCTCACCACAAGATATCTGAAATGTGAAATGAGAAATCACTTTATGATTAGCCTGTGGTCACAACCAGTGGAAACATGGGATAAATGTGAGATCCTGCAAATGTACTCCAACGGTGATGGTGAATTCAGAATTTGATTGATGGGCTATTGTTCCACCTCATGATTAATTGTTTAGTTATGATTGAGTTAGCATAACTGAATCATGATTCTTAAACGGTTGGCGATTCAGTTGCTGAGGCATTTTTTCCCAAGAAGATTTGAGGTGTAATTGAAGAGTTTGGTGTGGATAAAAAGGAATATGCAGTGACTGTGTAGGGTTAGTTGTTCTGACTGAAGAATGATTTGAACTGTAGAAAGGTAAAATTACAGTATGCAGAGTGTGAAGAAAACACAAAGTTGAGGAACAGAGGCTGAAAAAAACAGAATAGGTGAAGAGAGAAGAATGTGCACATATCAAAGAGCATGAGAAGAATAGAGACAGAACAGATAGAAAGAGACAACAATTCAAGCCAAGTATGAACAGATTAGAAGAATTACAGAATAGTGAAGAAATGGTAAGAATTGATATATCTGTATTGTTGGTTATTCATTCATTTATTTATAATCACGGAGGTAGGGTGGTGCTAGGGAGGACTATAGTCCTCTGTTATTCAAGTTGGTGCTTGAATACTAGAAGTTCAAGCTTCCATCTAGTTGTGGCTAGAAAATAGGGTGGCAGGGTGGTGGTCGGGAAAACACAGAGTTTTCTATATACAAGTTGGTGATTGTATAAATCCAATTGGTGCTGGAACATTTAGGGAGTTGATGCTTCGTTCTAGTGGGTGCTAGAGAAATCAGAGATTTGGTGCTCTCAAACAATTTGGAGCTTGTAAAATAGAGGTAGTAACCTCACATTGAGTTGGTTCTCAATTATATGTGATGTACAAAACTTAAAAGATTGCCTGTCATTTCGAAGAAGAAGAGGTTTTCTCCCTTGATGGGTTTCCTCGTGAAAATTTGTCTTTGTGTATATCTTATGTATGACTGATGCTTATTATTTATGTTGTCCATATGTTGTATAATATTTATGGTCACTTGGAGAATATTAAAAATGGTTTAATAGACTTAATATTGTTTAAGCACAGTAACAAATGATTCACCCCCCCCCCCAGTTGTCTTAGTAATTTCAACACCCTGTTGGCCCCCATTTGAAAATATCACTAGGATCTATCTAAAATTGGATCGATGAGAACAAACCCATGGATTATATTGAATAATAAATC
Organism: Picea engelmannii; assembly: GCA_009831015.1. NCBI lineage: Eukaryota > Viridiplantae > Streptophyta > Pinopsida > Pinales > Pinaceae > Picea > Picea engelmannii. Next base: position 961,225 of record ML785031.1, on the reverse strand, counting down.
CCTTGGGATCTGACTCTAAAACCCACATACTCCTTCCTCTTCTCCGCTTCAGATAGTTTGACTCCACCCCTTACTTCTAGTCATCTTTCCTTAGAAGGTGACTTTTCTATAGACCTGGGAGGCTACCCAGGCGAGGAAGAATTCCCCACAATGTTTTAGTAGGAATAAGAGATTCATTATTTTGGTGAATCTCAACTACTGTTGTAGGAAAATTCCCCTACAGGCAGGTGAATGTCCTCTTGGATCCTAGACCCCTATGACCAAGAAAGAAAAATCCTACATTAGTCACTGAGATTCCTATAAATGTAGCTAAAATAGTGAAAGGAAAAAGAGGAAGAAAGTATGATGTACCTTTTTTGAAGCTTGTCCTTTCTTAGTCCAGGCTGAACTTGATCTTCAGGCCCTTTAATGAAATCTGCAAGTCAATAAACAACAAAGACAATGCATGCTTCATATTATACAAACATTAGTTTAAGCTAGATTTATCAATAAAGGACAAGCCTATGCAATCATACACAAACTTCAAGGAAATAGGCCAAGCATATATTAATGAGAACATTACAAGGAACTTATAATATGTAGATGCAAATGCAAGAGCCTCTCCAATTCCTCCTTGTCAAATCCCTTGCTCGAAATATCCACGATCTGAATGAAAATACATTTTGCCGATATATCTCCTCCTTTTCACCATGAGAATGCCTCCTTTTATAATATTTGAGAGGCTCAACCACCTTAGTTATATTTGGAAAAAGTTGAGGATATGACTCCATCAGTTGTGGCATCTCCCTTAGATACAACCTAAAGCTTGGATTTGAGCCAAAGCAACTCAGATCATTTCTAGTTTTCTTTAGAGATAAGGGGGATTTCTTCCCAATATTATCTCAACCAATTGATGCTCCCTCAAAGATGGCAATGAAATATTGTAGCGCTCTCTGCTAAGTGGAAAAGGACTGCTAGTGCTCCCTGCATGTCAGCAATGGAGCGTTGATCTCCAAAAATTCATTTAAGATGATCATTCTTCAAGGTAAAATATTGTGTTAAGCTTTCCAAATGATGTTTTTTCCTCTTCTAACATGTCTTAGAGGGTGTATCAAGTGTTCTTATGGTGTCACCTGCAATGAAACATATATAGGATGAACATATGATATCTATGAAACTTGCGACAAAAGTGTGATGCTTGCGACACTTACAATAATGATAATGGAAGATTATCGAAGTGAGAAATTTTGACGTGTAATAGATTTCATCCCAAAGTGTGAGGTCAGAAGATGAAAGATGAGGACTGAAGTGCTTTGTATATTTTTTGAGCAATGGTATGGAGTCGGAGAAATTGGTAGAAGTTGCAAACAACCATCAAACAAATGTTATCATATGTTTAAAACCCAAGGAAAGTATACCTATGCTTGAGTGATAAAGGACTTAAGGTATGGCCACCAACAAATACATAGTTGATCCATGATGATACTGACTAAGTGTATAGCCACCAAAGATACAATGTGGATTATACCTCCATGACATGAAATGATCGTAGCCAATAGAAATACACAGTTGATATACGAGATGATAAAACATAGCCATGGACCAATATAATGTGGATCTATGTGACAGTATATCATCATGCTCAAAAGATCTCTTTCGTAGCCTAGGAAATCAAGTAACAATGTGAAATATCAACCCAATGTCTACATTCTAATCTCGATGTAGTATTAATATAGCCATGTTAATAAGTGTGTTTATGTCGAACATGGTAGAAACCACTTGATTACCGGTCAATGAGGTAAATCATTAACAAGCACGAGGGAAATCACCAATGATGTCAATGACTCCTAAGATACTCTAGTACAATCCAACAAATGTGAATAAATCATATGAATTCGATCATCTATGGAGTCATCCAATTAGAGGTCAATGATGTAAACCCACTATCATAGGTGAGGAGGTCTTCCATTGAGGTATGCAGGTCCCAATGTACTAATTGGTTTCTAAGTCAAATTCCCGAATGATGTGTTGAATTGGAGAGGAAAAGACTTGTCGAAGGAGTTCCATGATGTATCCCCCATCATCGACACGAAACTCAAATGGATATGTAAGATGGTGAATCAAATGAGTATGGACTGACATGGGTATTGAAACTAGAAATTTGTGATGGTTGACTCTTGAGGTGGATACTTCCCTTGAAAATTGAGGCATAACATGACTCGACAGCATAAATGTAACATGGACCAAAACATAATGCAGTGGATGATGTGACATTCATCGAGCGACACTAAGGAGTGAAAGAGACTTAGGGCATCCATTCAATGAAAAGGTTTTGCATATTATCCAAGTGTTCAATATGCAGGTAGAAACAATGTGCCCTGTTCAACGGTGATTGTAAGAGTGACTTGTGACAATTCTAAAACGATAGTTTCGCTTGCTTCCTTCACTTTTTCCCTCATACAGATAGACGAGTACCTATTTTTGTTTTATGAGCTCGAGGAGGATAACACATGATCAATATAACTCATCTTCATTAACTGCCTCTTCATTTGTTTAATGAACACGAAGAATTAAGGGCTCGGTTCCATATGGGACCTTCAATGTATAATTTTAATGAGTCCAGAGAAGGAAAGATCGATCGTTTTTCATGTTTAGAGATTCTGAAAAGAAATTAAAGGCGAATCCATGGTTTTCCTTTTTCATAATTTCACTCTCCGAAGTCCGAAAAAGAGATAAATTGCAACTTGGGAGACACCCTTTAAAAACATTTTAAGCAAGGGTGAAAGGAAGCAAGATCACTTTGCAATATTTTCATGTTTAGAGAGTCTGTAAGAGCTTAAAGGTGACTCCAGGGGTTTCCTTTTTCGTATAAACTTTACGAGTCTAAAGAAGTGATAAAAGTATAATCAGTTACACTCTCATGTATTTACGAGCATGAGAAAGAAAAAAGACTAAGCTCGATATTGGTTTCATTTTTACACAAGCTTGAAACAAATTAAACTTATGCTTGTAAATTCCCAATGTAATTTCCAAAGGTAGGGATACCCATGGATGGTTGGTACTCAGTCCCTGTCTTGAAAATCTAGCAGCTTAACTCTAGAATGATAATCAAAGGATAGAAACATGCCCCCCCTAAGATTCATTTCATTTTTTGACTTTGAGGTTGTCGCCAATTTCTGTACTAGATGAAGAAAAAGGATAAGGGTGGATGAAATGAAAGTTCAAATACGAGATATAATGAAAGACTTGACTCGACATCTACGAGATCTAGTGAAAATACTTGACTTGATATCTACGAGATATAGAGAAATACTCGAATCAACGGGAGAGGTGACTGTTTCATTTTTTAACATGCTTGACACATGAAAAGAATTGTGCTCAGGGCTCTAGTTTCAATCCCCAGATTTATATTTCATTTTTTAACCAGATTTCCACATAGAAGAAAAACTATTCTCACATATTCTATCTCATTTTTTAACGAGCATGGTTTTTCCCAGTGAAATCCCCAGAGGAATTTTGTCGTGTAACAATTATCGGTTGCTTCTATCACAAATTCGCCTAGAACATGGTGCTTCTCAGAGGAGCAACTACAATTAATTTTCGATATGAAACAAGATGCCATGGAGTATCTTCACCATCATACGACCCTCTCTCAGCACTTGGATGTCATTTTTTATTCCCTATCAAGTGAGGCAGCCAATAACAAGTTCCCGACATGCTTTCATCCCTATGTGTTTACTCCACGACCAATAGAGGGTGACGAAAATTTGGGTTGTCCTAAAGTATAATTTCATTTTCTATTATCTTGTTTCTTTGTTTAGAATAACCATGGTTGTATATATACTGTTTCGTAGTGTAGAGATTCATTCATGTATCATACTTGAGAAAATTTTTGATATACTTCCACCTACTCTAGTTTCGATATGTATGGTAGAATAGGTGGAAAGTTTTGTCATGTATATTGTTTTGATAATACTTTAAGGAAATACAAAATTTTATTTACAAAAAAAAAAGATACATATTCAACAAGACCTACCTCATTCATATAACAAAGAATCTTCAACCATGATGAAGATATCCACAGAAGAGAAGATCATGATCATACAAGACAGTAATCCAGAAGGACTACACAACAAAGAAGATCATTCACTCCCAGGCATGTAAATTTATTTTATGGTCATTTTTTTTTGTACTAACTTTTGAAATAAGGTTGTGGATTGTAGGGCTTATGGAAGAAATGTTCAAGAAAGAAAAGCATATGTGGCCCCACATGACATTGAATGTTACAAATTCCATAACTATGGACACATAGCTTGTGATTGTAGAAGAATGATAGATACTTCCATGAAAGAGAACATTGATATCATATGTAAGAAATTATGGAAAAGAAAACAGGAAGAACAAGTGAATATATACTAGGTCCTAGAGATCATAGGATTTGCAGTAGTAAGAGAAAGAAAAGAAGAGAAGGTGAATAAGAAACAGGTTCAAGAGATTGTACTTTCAGGAATTGTAGTGTGAGATCAATACATAGGAAGAAAAGAAGAAGCCAATGTTAAGAGATATGATGAGTCTACAGACGAAGCAGGAATATTACTTCATATCAAAGAGGGTATTTTTCTAAGCCATCTGACTTGGAGATTCCTAGTAAATATGTATGTTGAACAGGGGGAGTCAATAGAGTAGCTACTACATATAAGAGAACCATATTTTGAGTAGTATGAAGTGTTTACAAATACATATTTAGATTAGTCAGAAAACAAAAGTATGGAGTAACATATTGACCAGTTGAGAAGTAGTATTTCTACACAAGGGTCAGTTGGAAGTTACATAGGAAGAAGTCTATTATTTTATTGCATGTATGTATTCTGGAAGGGTTATCCTTAGTACAGGTTGTTCCAGACATGCATAATTTGATGAGAAGATAGATCAGATAAGTGGACATATTTGGTTTAGTTTGATAAACAAAAACATGTGATGATCAGTTGTAGTATAGAATCATTCAAAATAGTACAATGATAGATCGTTCAACATTGTGGATAGTTGAGTAGTGAAGTTATGGAAAATTTATGACATATGGAAAGAGATGGATTCATGAGATAATTAGCAGGTATAGAAATCATGGGTAAGATAATATGCATAGAAATGTATTTACAATTGGAATCAGTGGAATCAGTTGGAATCTGTTGATCACAGAATGACAACCAGTGAAAGGCACAACAAAAAAGGGAAAGAGAAACCATCAACAGAATCTATATCATCAAAAGGATATTATTGATCATTATGGTCAATTGAACATGAGAAGTGATTGAAGAAATCAAATAATGAATTCTTTTTATATATGTTTGTGAATTTCAAGAGGAAACACCAATGGAAAATAAGAAGTACTGGAAAAGAGGAAAGGAAACATTTCATAGGTATATCTACATGTTGCAAAGAGAGGTGCAGAAAGGAAGATTAGTATCATGCATATAGGGGGAGACATACCCACAGGGGAAACTATTATTTTTCCTTGTTTCGTTAGAACAGGTAAAGTGTTAGGAAGATACATATCGACAGGGGGAGTTAACCTTTGGTCAAGGAGGAAGAGAAGGAACAGATGCATGAAGATCAAGGGAGAAGCCCTAATGAGAGATAGCCTTTTTCATTTATGTCAAAGGGTAAAAGTGTGAAACATTGATGAGGAGATATGATCACAGGGGGGTATGAGCATTAGAGGATCAGTGTTGCCATCAATGCCAAAGGGGGATATTGTTAGACAATTGGTTTGGACAATTGGTTGTCATTAATGTCAACACTTAGAGATTGATTTCAAACCTTAGAGATTGATGTCAACCCTTGGAGAGGACCATATATGTTGGACATAGGATTGACATTTATATGATCGAGATTGATGCTGAGTTAGTTGGGTGCAATTGATGTAGTCTACATGTAGCCCTAGAGGTCTGGTTATGGGACCCAAAGTTTATTGAGGAATTTGGACATGAAGGATAGTGAAATTGTAGGTAATACTATCATTGATGGATATTACATGTCATGCCATTTATGTTGATATGTGGAATGACATGTGGTTCCTCATGGTTAGGGAAATATGGCCTTGTGAAGTTGGAAGTCCCGAATAATGGTTAAGAAGCCCTAGTTGGTTATAAGTCAATGAATGAAAGGGTAAAGTGGTTTCAACAAGAAATATATATAAACCCTACATTTAAGGGAAGACGTTACCTAGAAAAAGTATAAATAACCCTTAAGGATTCATTCACAAACACACTCACACACTTACATTGAATATCTATCTTGTGAATATTATGTTCTAGTATTGTGATATTTTGGCTAGTTTGCGATGGAGAATTCTGAGGTAGTGAAGTGGGAGAAGTGTGATATTTTTAGGATTGCATAATAGAGCAGGAAAATATGTGGAAACCCTAATTAGGGTCATTCCCATGGTTCAAACACTAACTGTCCCATGATTCATCCACGCAGTTTTCTTGGAGTTCATCACGCGAGGACCTACGTGATCGAAGGTCTTTGTCCCGTGAAGATAAGAGAAAAGTGCGGAGGATGTTAGTTCTAGGTTTTTTAGGACTATGGAAGAATTTACAGGTCAATGTTACAGTGTATCAAGTCAGCTACAGGATTAGAGGTAATTCTTAAGGGTTGCATGCTTGGTTATGGTATGTTACATGTTGATGATACATGATGTTATGATACCTCTTGGTGTTGTTATTGTACATTGATTAGAGAAACTGTTGTCTATATTGATATTTGGTTTGGTTACATGTTATGGTCCATATTTTAGGCTTATTATAATGTGTTATGAGGTTGCATCTTCATGATATTGAGGATCATGCTTGAGTCATGTTTTTGTGATATTTCGGTTATGAATTGAGGCACATCATTGGATGCTCGGTACATGTTGGGTCATGTCTACTTGTTGACATACATTGTTGGTACATTTCTTGGTTTATTGGCTTGGTACATAGTATTGTAAAAGTGTTGATGTATATGGTTGGCACATGGTATGGTACAGGTGTTGATGGTTTATGTACATGGTTGAGGTGCATGGTTGGTACATGGTATGGTACAGGTGATGATACATGTTTGGTGCATGGTTGATGCACTTGTTATGGTAAATGATTGATGGTAGAGGTTGAGGTATAGGTTAATGCATGGTTAATGCATGGTACATGGTGTTACTTGGTTGAGACAAATATATTATGATGTTATGTGGTGATATTTGTAGATTCTTGGTAGAGGCATGTGTTGGTGATGTTGAGAATATAGTTTGAGATATGTTGTTGGTGATCTTGGCATGAGTTTCATGCAGATGAAATTGGATCTAGTATCATGGATGAGATAGTGTTTGATTGGATAGGTTGGTCAGTGAAAGGTTGGATATGGTGATAGGTTACTATTTGATGTGACATTAACAATGACAATGATAGTGATAGTGGCAGTGACAATGGCAGTGAAAGTGGTAATGATTGTGGTAGTGATAGTTGGTCTAAACTTATATTTCAAGGCGACATGAAGGGACACAGAAAGGGGGTTGTAGCCTCCTTTTAGTTGGATCTAGATAATTAAGGATTTGGAGCTTCCTTTAGGTTGGAGCTTAAAAAATATGTGGTTGTAGCCACCTTTCGGTTGGATCTGGAGACCCTAGGGGGTTATAGCCTCCTTCTGGTCGAAGCCAGAGAATTTAGAGAGTTTTATCTTCCTTCAAGTTAGATCCTGTAAATAGTGAGTCATATCCTTCTTCCTCTTGCAGCTAGAGAATTAGGAAGTTTGTTCTTCCAATTAATCAATTATTGATATATATAAGAAATCATTATGCGATTTTCTCTCATTTGGGTTTCCACGTAAATATTGGTGTACTATGTTCTTGATGTGATATTGATGTGATGTTTCTTATTATTACATGATTATGATATATATATTGAATGCAATCATAGATGATACGTTTATGATAAAAAAAATTAAAATTATTCATAAAGTGAAATAATATATATTGTGGTTAAAAGTGGTATAAAGTGCTCATACTGATTCACCCCCCCTCTCAGTATTCCAACAAAAACAACTCAGATGATAGTACCATGCACAAGAAATAAGCGGAAAGAACCAGAGATAGGGAGAATTGTACCACAAAGGACAAAGTTCAAATTCATCAAGGAAGTGGCCATCCAAGCCTTGACAAAGGAATATTTTGAGAATATAGGTGATCAAGTTAAAGAAATCAAAGCTGATGCATTTCATCATGTGACACAATAGCATAAATAAATGCATAGAAAAATGGAGGAGAAAATGGATGAGTTTCACAAATTGCTAGAAGTATCAAAGCTCATGCCAGGTTGAAAGACAAAGGAGGAATAGAAAAAAATAACTACAAAGAATGGGGAGGCAACATCAACAACCTCTCAGTTGTTAGTAGTAACAAGTGAACATAATTTGATAAATTTAGTGATAGGGGCAGTAGAGTTCCCAAAAAAAAATATGCAGGAACAAGAAAAGGAACTAGGTCACATTGACCTATTGTTATCTCAAATACCGACAGACATATTGCAAGAATTACAGATGGGCGTGATGCAAGATATTAAATCGCATGAAGAAAAAAAATCTAGTGAGTTGGCTAAGGTTACAGCCGAAAATGTAGCCTTGGAGATGGAATTTAGAAAATTCAAGCAAGAGCGGGATGAGGCTACGAAAAAGGTTGAAAATATGTAGCAGACATTCAAGAAGGTATACCAAGAAATCCTAGAATATCGGATAGAGGTGGAGGCCCCAGTCAAAGAAAAAGCAATGAAGATTAGAGAATTTATTTAGGACTTCCATGCATGTAAAGTAGACCTAGAAGAGTGCATGACACTCAACACTCCACCTAAAGAAAGGGAGAAAATGGAAGAAACTATGACAATAGTGGTGGACAACATAAATAACATAGAGGTAGAATGTTCTCTACTTAATACATAAACCATGGAAGTTTGGACATAACTAACTGAATATAGGGAGAAATAGGAGATAACCCAGAAGAACCAGGTTGCACATGAAAAGGAAAAAAAGTTAAAAATATTAATGGGGACATTACCACCAGTAGAGGTGGTAACGATAATGGCTGAGAACAAGAAGTTGTATTCATAAATGAACCAACTAAGGGTGGAGGAATACGCCCACATGCAATAGATTTAAGATTTATAAGATGAACCATATAGAGTGATAACAACCTTACCAACCACTTGAGGTATAATCGAACAAGAAGTTGAAGAAAGTGTCAAGAAGATGTAGGCTCAAGTTACCACCGATACAGTCGACACCATTTCACAAAAGGAGACAAAGGTAAAGGAGAAGGACACAAAAAAAAACGAGACATTCAAGAATTTCAAGACCAAATGGAAGAAGGCCTGAGTGGCTCGGAATGAGCCATAGTGACTATTGGGGGCATGTTGGATAGGAATTTTGGATAAGTTTTGGCATTTGTGCTAGAATCATTCAAAGAATAAAAGGTAGTTAGAAGATGGACCATAGCACTTGATGGGAGCGAAGTTTGAGGAGTCAAAGCATGCAATAGAAGGAAGAGAGACAGAGAGGAACGCAAAAGGAGGAAAACGGTTATAGACCGTTGGGGTTTTGGGACATTGTGTCCACATTGTAATGGACTTATCCCTATTTTGATGTATAAATATGTAAAGGGTTAGGGTAAATAGGGGTTGGATATATGAAAGGTTCCTAGTAATTTTTGAGCCAGTTTTTTGGTGTGAAGGTCTTTGGAGTTAGTCGAGTTTTGGAAGACGTTTTGAGGCATGAGTGAGGAGTGGGGATCACACTACAACAAAATGTCTAGGAATTTTTCAGTAATGGTTATTGTTACATTTTTGTAAGTGTAGTGCATAGTTGTAAGAAGATTACAATGGCTAATATAAGAAGTCATTTGTTCTAGATGTAGTCCAAGTTGGGTGAACCGTGTTAAACCCTTATGTTGTGATGTGTTTTTTTTGCATGTTATGATGTTACTATTATTGTGCAATGATTATGAAAGTTTAGTATTTTGAATGTGTTATTCATATATGAGGTTATAATGTCATGCATTGAAGTAACTGGTAAATGAATGTGGGATAATTCCATGCATAGAATATATTGAGTGTCAAGTAATGGAAACTACACAATGAGTATATGGTTAGTAATGACATGTTGAATTCCTCACTTCCCCTCATCACTACAAAACCTTAGTTCATGAAGCCCCTCTAGATGCCTCGGGTGAGACTTCACTTTCTTGCAACTGATTTAGAAAAGGTCAGTGTCTAAGTGTTTTGTGGTATATTGATGATTAACCCCTGGTATTCCCACTGTGTTCCAACGCATGGTTACCATCACCTTGTGAAACATGGCACTAATTTTTCCCATGAAACTCTATATGAAAATACTAAGACCACTTGACACATGGAATTCTAACCATGTGACACGTGGACCTCCCAAATGGGATGATGCAGCATATACATCATAATAATTCCCAAGGTTCACCCAATAGGTATTTGACACTTATCCTCTTCCCATTCATTGAATGGAATTATCTAACATAATCTCAAATCTATGGGCATTGACTATCAACCCTTTTTCATAAGGCCTATTTTCCCCAATCCTCCTGGCGGTCAACGATATGGGATATAGTTGGAATCCTGGGGAACATGGTTGTATATGGTCATGCCACTAAGCATGACATGTGGCACTTGTACCAATCAACACGTGGAATTCATTTTCCATTTGAAACTTCATCCAAATGAGCCAAATAGATGTGACACATGGCATTGTTGATTAAGGTTGGTTGTCATTGATGTCAACCCTTGAAGAAAGATCCATAGCACAAAGGTTTGGGTAATGGACCCAATAGTGTTTGATGTAGATATGACTCATTATTATTTTTTCATGGTTGATAAGAAGTAAATATGGATGAAATCCAAAGTGGTCCCCTTATGGTGAAAGCCCTCATGGGAAGACGCTTTGTGGAGTAAGAGAACCCATGCTTAATTGTGGAATAATGAGATGAAGGAAAGTGAATTTGTCAAGGAAAATATCCTAGATGTATAGTTCTTGTCATGTCATTTCCGGTGGTATGTGGAATGTCACATAATTCCTCATGGTTAGAGAATTATAGCCATGAGAAGTTGGAGACCCCAAGTTTGGGTAATGGACCCAAGTTTGTTTGATGGGTAACAGTATGAGTTATGATATATTTTTAGATAATACTATTCTATATGGATAGTACATGTCATGCCATTTTTAGTGGTATGTATAACGTCACATAACTCCTCATGGTTTGAGATTTATGGCCTTACGAAGTTGGAGGACCCTCATATGTCATCTAGAAGCCCCAAAAGGTCAAAGTAATCAAAGTGGTTTAAGATATTTTAAAAGGTAAATAATAAAGTGAAGTCATGAGTGTATTATAATTCAAAGTGAATACAAAATAAATTATTTCAATAATAATTTTAATGGAGAAATTAGAAGTGGACACAACCCTAAAATAAGGAAAGTGGGGCCAAGTGACCTAGAAGATGTTTTTAAGGAAGCTAATTGGAGAGTATAAATAAGAGGAAAGACTCTCTCATTTGAAAAAAACTTGAGCATATTGAATATATATAGGTTTTTGAGGTTTACAAATGATATCTAAGCCAATATTCTGAGGAAAGTGAAGAAAAGAAGGCTGAAATGCAAAGAAGGATAAATTCTTTTGATGGTGCTTTCTAAGGTGTGTTATTTTCAGGTCATCTCACCATTTTCGCTATAAAATTTTTTCTATAATGATTCTAATCTTGAAATTGATATGAAAATGAGAAAACATGTCCAAGTATATGTGGTTAAAAATTTATCTTGTGGGTCGTTGTATTTTTGGAGTTACACTCTGTGGAAAATAGGGTTTGTGGCCAGTCCTGAAACTAGTCAAAATCAGGTGTTTCAGGTAAAAACGTCATAACTTCTTCATAACAGATCCAAATTCTGTGAGACCAATGTGTTGGTTAGAGTAAAGTCTATAGTATTCTTTGTAACAGTTTCATATCATTTAATCAAATATTTTGTGCGGGGCATTCTCTACAAGGCCGCTCTATAGAATAAGTCAGAATTCAGCAAGGTTTGTCATTTTTGCTATAACTCCTTTTCTGAGAGGTTCCAAGTAGTTCCACTTGGAGGAATTACATAAAACACACTGAAGAACATTGTGTATCAGTTTTGTACCTCTATACATTACAGGTTCAAATTTATGATTACTTCAAGTTAGGGTTGTTGACTAATCCAAAACTAGGCATGTGAGACTAAAGAAAACTTTCATGAAAATGATAGTGTCTTGTTTTTAAAGTTAAGGATGGTTTGCAAGAATGTGATCATATACACCAGGTCTATTACATAGCTACAAGGCATATTTGGATGATAAAATTGATGAGGGCTTTTGGTTGTGGCACATGTTGAGTACATGGTTGAGACAAGTAGTTGATGAATTGACACA
>ML785031.1:921777-946818 GCA_009831015.1 Picea engelmannii | reverse complement strand
TCCAAAACAATAGAGAAAGAAACAAATCCAAAAAGTTATGCAGAAACAATCAAAGGGGATAAAAAGATATAGAAGGAAGATTACAGGGACACTCCTCCATCGAGAAGATTCAGATTTCAGAATCATCAACAGATAGACAGGCCTCAAGAAGAAGAAGGATTCATAAGAGAACATCCTTTCATAATATCTTTAACTACCAGGTATCAAACTATATTTTTTGGTTTATGTTATGCTTGTAATAATTTTGGTTTATGTTTTGGTATCAATGAGAGTCCAATTCATTTCAAAAACCTGCAATAATTCTTCACCAAGTTCAAATCCCTCCTTGTTGAACTTAATACATGTGGAGTCAATAAAAAGGAAGATCAACTCATCCTTTCAATTCTCTCGAAATTAGGTTCTGAATATTCTGTATTTGTATCATCTTTTCAAGCATCTAAATTGACTCAGGAAACATGGAAAATGCCTCCATTGAATGATTTCATTGCAACATTGACTCAAGATAAATCTAAGTTATTCCAAATGGGTGCCATCAACCATTCCAAGAACCAAGTACTTGTGGCTATTGATGCTCCAAAGAAAAATGGAAAAGACAAGCAAAAAGGAAAGGGTAAATTTCCTTAATCAAAGAAGGAGAGATCCTCACAATCTTCAGAGAACTCTTATGAGCCTAAGGGTAAGAAGAAGAAGGAAAGAACACTTTTCATCTACTGTTCCAAATGTTTTCATCTGTTGAATTTATTATAACTTATTCCTTGGGGATTAGCAATATCATAGCCTCATGCTACATCATTCTACTAGTTACATAGACATGCCAAAATACACCTAACATAACGCGATAACTTTCATTTAATAAAAGGAATTCATTTCAATTACATAGGCATATCTATCCATCAATGTATCCACATGATAAAACCATTCATAGAATACTTATATGTTTTACAGGTTGTAACCAACCAATTGACTCTGGGTGTTAGTCTTTCCACCCAACCATAGGTTCGTATGCATTCACTCTTAACACTCTTTACACCCCTGCGACAAGCCATGATATCACCAAGGAACCTCTCTCTTTCCAGTTCTCAACAATTTATGAAGGACACTACCCTTCACACCACTCTTGGTAGAGGTTTCCCCACACCCACCTAGCTCAAGTCTTCATGAGGTTTGTCAGATACCTTCCCAGTATCAAGCTCATATCCTTCTCATCTCAGGTCAGGTTTATGGGCTCTCAGACCCAATATTCAGAGCGCTTATGCTCTCTTCCCCTAGTGTACTTCCCTTTCATGCATCCCTCTATTCTCTTCTTTTCCGTTCATTCATCCCCTACAGGTAACCCCTCAGGAAGGTTATCGATTTGTCCCCTTTCTTTTGTCAGAAGTAACTAGTGTCAGTCTGATTTGTAGAAATGGTAGTTTTTGGTACCTTTGGCTAACATTTTTTTACTTTCCAAACCAGCCTTCCATACTTTTATTCATTGGGGTGGTTGGGTTTTCAACCACCATCTTCCCCCACTAACTGATTGGTCTAGAAATATGGGATGAGGGAATTAATATGAACAATTCCAATTTAATTCTTTAGCAAGGAGGCTTGGGGTCCTTTATCTTAAAAGATTCTCCTTTCATTCCTCTAGTGGTATCATGGCCAATAATTAAGGCTTCATCCCATAGTCATTGTTTTGGAATTTACAATTAAACAATATTATATTTACAATATTTACATGTCATTGCATGGAAATCACCAATCGCTATTAATTATATATACTAAGGGTTTCTAGAGGGGGTGTTACACTCATAATTATGTCGTGTTAGCCTCAAAAACTTGCAAATCCTACCTCCTTGGGCCTCACTTTATTATTTCTATTTTTTTCTTGTTTACGTGGGCCTTAATATCCAGTAAAACACTGACATATTACAGACACACATGTCTAGTTGACACGTTTCTGACCATGGATGGGACAAAGTCCCACCTTGACGGTCAAAGTCCCATGTGGTACCCTTTTATTCATCACAAGGGCGAGAGAGTCCCATCCCACACCTTCTTCCATGGTGTGTGCAAACTTGCACGTCTCCCTAATATGATGGTTGAGATCAATGACTAAAATACCATGTCAAATCCAGAACATGCACATGTGTTAACATTCATTTAGGGTGCGAAAATGGTTTTCACATGGTACAAGGATGGAACCAAAAACCACTTCACCCCCATGTGACATTGGTTTACAATCTTAACTAAACCACTCACACACTTAACTCCCACATCACTTGCCAACGTGCCACCCATTTTTATTGTGCACTGGCTACTTTGACACTCCATGTCATCTCTTCCATGTCACTGCCATATCACCTCCACACCATACTAATGTCATTTATAAAAACAATTACCCAAATTTTTCCAATTTTTGAATTTCTCCAAAATTCCTTAAAATGCATAATTCAAAATTATTTTTACGACTTCCATGGAAGTCTAATATTAAGATTGATACAGCCGAATTTCATCCTTCGACTGATCAATTACCTCCACGTATGATGAATGGGTGTTTCTGGCATGAATTTCATTCAATTTTGCTCATAAATTGGGGAGTTTTAACCCAAATTTTGCCATGACTTCATTGTAAACCCAGAATTCATAATTCAGCCAATTCTAGGCCTAGAAGTACCCAAACTAAGATTTAAAATTGAGGGTTTTTAATCCTTGGCTAATTTTTCCTCAATTACTCATGAAATTTCCCCAACTTTACTATAGTAATTTTTATATACATGTTGTAGAAATCCCTTTCAAACATTTTGTTGAATAGTTTGCATGCAAACTATGAAAACTCAACTTCAATTCTCTATGTATTTCCCATATAGGCTCAATATTGAACCTTTGTCTCTAATACCACATTATAACATCCTCGTTTCATCAAACTTGCCAAATACATCTTTGATACCACACTATAATGTACCCAACCTCCGACATGAGTCTCATTACCACCTTATAACATCCCCATTACTAGAAAATCAACCAAAAATTTCCTCTGATACCACATAGTAGCATTCCCATCCCAAGATGGGAAATTCCCCATGAAAATACCAACTCTGATACCAATAATTTAAATTAAAATTGATTTTAATATGCACATAATTATACAAACTATAATAAATAATCTCATGCATAATAATACATGAAAACCAATAATAGAAGTGCACAATTATACACATAGTAATTAAAAAAAATACATAGAATACAATTATCTTTTGTTGGAAATTCACCAAGTACGTGTAGAACTCAAAAATTCCTCCCTACCATAGACTCTAATACTCATAAAATTTTGGCAGTAATTCATCCCGAGATGGGGCTAAATCTCAACTAGGGAAAATGATTCCTAATCCAGGATAAGGTTTATCAACAACCAAAAATACATAGAATCAGGTACTAACTCAAGAAGATAGACTATAGTCACTCATTCCCCACATGCTTATCTCACCCCAAGAAGTGTGCCCCTTCTCTACTAAAGATTCCTTCGGTTTCCCCACTTCCCTTCAGGGGCTTCAACAACATGCCATATAGGAAGTCTCAGAGACCTGTAGTTGTAGCTTAACACCTTGGTAAATTTAATTCCCATCAATTCTCTCACCTGGAAAGAAATGTTTATGGGCCTGTCAACCTTCTTTCTAAACATATCACGGGATTGACAACCCACCTCTTCACAATCACATGGGCCCGAAAACCCAACTCTTTAGCTCCATTATTCAGGTTACTCCCCAAACAAATCCAAAGTACAGGTAGGGAAGGTAGATGACAAAGTGAACATGAAATAATGATGGTGAAATGAATGGGAAATATGAGAATTACACTAAGTTCTCAAAAATATATTTCCATTCCCTTAACTTAACACTTGTCAAGATAGGAACTACATGAGCTCCACTTGGTGATTTGTTCTTTACTCTTAGGAACTTACAATAAAAATCACATATCATAACTTTTTACTATACGAAATATTATAATAATATTTCCTTAGTTTAATCTCGCTTGGCTTAGCCCCCTTTCCTAGACTCTTATCCCCCTTTCCATTTGTAGTGGAGTTTATCCCCCCATACTCTTTTTTTTCATTGATCTCTGACAATGATGTATTTTATTAATATCATTGTGTTTGATTACATTTTACCCTATTAGGCTCACTATCCTTTTATCTTCGAGGCTCACTAGCCTTTTCACTTCCAGGCTCTCCATCCTAATAAACACAGAATCACTCTAGCCTCAAAAAATATATACAAGGCACTCTAGCCCAAAATATCTTGTCTCACCAACCTATGTTAACATTACAACTAGGTTTCAACCTAGGCATATTATAAGAGATCCATTATTTGGGACACATTATCTCAAAAGAGGGTATAACATTAGGCCCAAAGAATAATGAAGCCATTAGAGGATGGTCAACACCAAGTAATGTTTCAGAAGTCATATCTTTCAAGGGATTAGATGAACACTATAGGATATTTATAGAAGGGTTCTATAAAATTTATCATCCCATCACCTCTTTACAAAGTAAGGGAATCAAATTTGAATGGACATCAAAGTGCAAAGATAATTTTATTTTTTTAAAGGAATTACTTACTAGTGCACCTATTTTAAACATTGTTGAACCAAATGAGAATTTTTTGTTATGTTTAGATGCATCCAAGGAAGGACTTGGTGGATTCATCACTCAAAATGGATATGTAATTAGTTATGAGTCCATAAATCTTAAATAACATGAGAGGAATTATGCCACACATGTTTTAAAGCTTGCTTCCATATTTTATGCATTGAAGATGTGGAGGTGTTATCTCATGGGAAAGATATTTGAATTAAGGAAATACCATATTGGTCTAAAATATATTTTTTAACAACCAATTTTGAATGCAAGGCATACAATATGTTTGTAATTTTTAAGTGAATATGAATTTGACATCAAACATATCAAGGGAAAAGAAAATAAAGTTGTTGATGCACTCAACATAAGAGTACATCTCATGCATGCTACAACCATTATTATGCATCAATTAGATTTGAAGAGCATAATTTTAGATGTTGTTACAAACCATCATTACCTATGGGTAAAAGAAAGTTTACAACATAAAATTAAAGAGTATGAGATTAAGGAAGATGGATTACTTATGCATAAGAATAGAATTTATGTTCCTAGTTTTGGAGAACTTAAGAATTTGGTATTAAAAGAAATGAATAATGTTCCATATGCTAGACATCTTGGGTACCATAAAAAAATTGTAGTAGTAATAAGGAAATTATTTTGGCAAGGAATGAAGAAGGATGTTGTTTATTACATTGTCATGTGTATGGAATGTCAGAGAGTGAAAGATGAGCATAAACACTCAGCAAGTTTGTTACACCCATTACCAATTCCAGAGAAGAAATGGGAAGTGGTAGCCATTGATATTATAGCTAAGTTTCTCTGGACAAAAAGAAAACATGATTAAATAATGGAAATGGTTGATAATTTGACAAAGGATGTTCATTTTGATCCTATAAAAATGACTCATACAATAGCTAATATTGCATAAATTTACATGAAGGAAATTTCTAGGTTGTGTGGGATACCTAAGGCAATTGTTTCAGATAGAGACACAAAGTTTACTTCCAATTTATGGAAGGGATTATTTAAAGGATTTGGTACAAATATAAACTTTAGCACAACATACCATTCACAATCAAATGGATAGACAACAAGACTCAACCAAGTGATTGAAGACATGTTAAGAATGTATGTGATGGATAAGCCATCTAAGTGGGAATATTACTTGCATTTGGTTGATTTTTCCTATAATAATTGGTATCAAGATTCATTGAATATGATCCTATTTGAAGATCTTTATGGTAGAAAATGAAATACTTCTGTGAGTTGAGACAACCCAATAAACATAGTAGTACTTGGGCCATAATTGATCAAGGATATGGAATACTAGATGGTTAAAATTAAGCGAAATTTGCAGGCAATGTAAGATAGACAAAAGATTTATGCAGATAATAATATGACATCTAGATAATCTAAAGAGTGTGTTCTTTCGAAAGTGAATCCCAAGAAGAGCTCATCAAAGCTAGGAAGTTGTACAAAGCTAGCAGCCAAATTCTATGGTTCATTTGAGATATTCAACATAATAGGGCTTGTTTCATACTTGATTGCATTTTCTGCTTCCAATAATTTGCATAATATATTTCATGTCTCTTTGATGAAAAAGTATGTACATGATCCTAACAATATTATTAGATTGGAATTTGATTCGCATGCAACCAGAACGAGATTTCCAAGTTCATTCGGTGCACATATTGGAAATAAAATTCAAAATACTATGGAATCGAGTCATAGAACTAGTAAACATTTATTTGACCAATGATTGTCATGAATATGCTTCTTGGGAGCATGAACATGCCATGCATTCAGAGTACACGTGAATTTTTGAAGAATTTTAAAATTTTGATTTCTATTTTGTATATGCACTGAGAACAATGCCAAAATAAGGGGGAGGGGAATTTAATGTTGATATTGTGGTAGTTGCGGGAGGTATTAACGTCCACGTGTAACCATGAATAATTCAATAGGATTGAAAATAATTATTAGCTAGATGGATAGTTAGTGTGTCATTGGATAGATATTCTCCAGACGGAAAATGGTCCAGGACATTTATTCTTCTAGGACGTATGTCTGGATTAGAAGAATAGTCCTTGTATCCCATGGCATGGCTTCCAACATCTATTGGAACAATTATTCTTCTAGGACATATGTCTGAATTAGAAGAATGGCTCTTGTATCACTCTGTGGAGTGAGTGACTTATTCAACATCATGCCTGATTATTCAGATGGAGTATGGCTCCGAGCGATGATGCAATTAATGCTATCAAATTATAGTGATAGTGATGATGGTGCTCGTGATCTAATCATGATATAGCATGTATGCATATGATGATGCTACCAGTTGAATGGTATGTTTTTTCTCAATACCATTCCCTTCAATACCTCCCTAACTAGGAGGGAGTGTTGATATTATGGTAGTTGTGGTAGGTATTAATCTCCACGTGTAACCCTAACAAGAATAAAATATTTCGGGAAGCAAGAAGAAACCCTAAAGCATTAAACAATAACCGTAGAACACAATTCGGCTAAAGGAAATATTTAATATTAAGTGTTTAGCCTCTAGAATGAGAAGTCATCCTATATATCTCAGGAGAAACAATATAAATACAGGATGTGAGAGCTCATTTTGAGGACACAGCTCACAATTGTAGAAATGTAGGAATCTGCACTGTAGAAACTTGGTAAGTGTGCAAGTTTGGGGAGTATTTGCAGCGGAAGCTACTACAACCTGTATTCTCGATTTATGCTTAGACTTTCTATTGGTTATGGTTTGGAATTTCTTCCTTGTGTGCTATCTCTAGAGAGAGGTACACTACATTGATTGGCTATTAGTCCTAGGGTTTGATTCCAGAATCATTCTCTATCAAGGTTAAGGTGCTTGGGGGTGGATTCGGCCTATGGTTAGGTGACAATATTTCTATATTGTCTATGGTTGAAAGAGAACATCTATTATATATAACATGTAATACCCTAGTTCTAAGTCCCCAATTTAATAATGTATTTTTTTTAGTTGATGAAAGGTTAGAGTGCCTACGAAATGTAATATTTTGATCATTGTTAATAATAAAATACATCATTGGTTACAATATGGACAATATCATTGTTATAGGGGGATATGTTTCCATTAGAGAGGGGGCTAAAGGGGATAAGTATTTTTATTATATTTTAAGTACCCATCTTGTTTTTAATTGAGAAAAGTTGTTACATGATCCTCTTGGGGGGTAGGACATGCGGTTCTTGATTTCACATAAACACCTCTTGTGGGTTGTTTGGAGGTTACTCTCCATTCAACTCTCCATTCATTGTTTCTCATTCATTATTCATTTGTTCATTCTTGTTCTTGTTCCATTGTCTTTGGGTGGCACATGCCGAAAAGAAGAGAGTTGGTGTACTTTGGATTCTTGTGTTGACAAACCTGTGAGAGCTTGAGTGTTGATTGGTTTGGGAAGCTTAGTTTTTCTCTGAAACCCATCCTTGTGGATTCATAGCCCTGGCTTGGGGGTGACCTTCTATTGATACTTGGAACAATAATGTATAAGGTTGGGTGGAACATCCTTGGTCTGCAACCAGTGGGTGTTTGGTCTTATCAAAGGTAAGTTCTCTCTATCATGTGTTTCTCTGATTGTATATTTATTTCCATTGTTTATTAATTATTATCTCTGAGATATGTATTTTTAGTGTGAATTATTGTTGGTTTTTGTTGTACATGGCATGATTAATCATTGTTTTTAAGTATAGCATGAATCTTGATTATTGAATCTACAATTATTGCATTTCTTTCATGCTTCTTTATAAATTAATTGTTATTATAATTTGAAATCAATTCTTGAGGTGCGAATTGAAGTAGCATTGCCAAACTTCTGGTGGTTGGGTACATTACATAAAGGTTCAAAACTATGTTTCTCTCAGGAAGTGGTCTTTGATGGGAAGTAACATTCAGTTTCCTAACTTAATGTTGCAAGGATTCATCCATACTGGAATTAGGAACTCTAATATTAGAAAATATGTTTATTTATGTATATATCATGGATGACAAAGATGGAGACATTAATTATGTAAATGACCTCAAGGGAACAAAAGGAAAAATAAAACAACAAAATAAATCATTAGGGTACTATGGAATTTAGGGAAAGGTTTGAAATTTGCATAGAATAATTGGCATATGGTCATAAGTCCTATATAGGAATGTGTACTCCTAGTTTGGTTATGACTCATGGTCAAATATTCAACAATGATAGTGTGACATTAGAATCATATCTAAATTTTCGATATGATTTATTTATTTTCCATGAAGGGAATGTTGTTCATGAGTAAAAGGAGTTATTAAAACTTTTGTATTGGGATTGAGAGTTGATGGATGAAGACTCTAGGTGATGCTAGACAAAGTGTTTCAAAATCAAATTCAGTAAGATTCATGGAACATGTTTCAGTAGAGAGGAAGGTGCATCACTTGTGCTAGTTGTTTGCACATTTAGAGGGATTTCATCATGGATTTTAAAGAACCATGTACATGAAGGGATTTCTACTGGAACTATGGTTACAATGTTTGAGCACCGACATTTTCCAATGGATAGTTTTTCGTTTATATGGAATTTGATAATTTGGTGGTGACTCTTTTCTCACAGTAAAAAAAAAATACTAGGTTGGACGAAATTAAATCTTTGTATTTCATATCATCTTTAGGATCCTATGAAGCATTTGTTGTAGTAGAGAGAATAATAACAAAGATATCACTAGGAAAGAGAAGTAATCATTAAGGGGAGTATTGGAATACTTAATTCATATATGTCTTATGTGCTAATATTCAGTCACAGATTTTTGTTGTTGTAGAGACTCTTGTCAAGAAGAGAGTGTTTCTATATGAATATCCTTCTTTAGTGGTTTTAGGAGGTTGTTGGATAAGAGATAAATTAGCTCCTAGTTTAGTCTGTGGTTGAGATATTCCCTCACCTACATATGATTTTGATAAGGTAGTGTGTCTATATTTAGGCTAAGTCTTGATGTGTTTATTTGTCTATAGTTATAATGGAAAATTGAACAATAAACATAGTTTTGTGGCAAATCTCTTTTCTTATTTTCGAATACTTTGCAATCAAAACCTATATCTAATTATAGTGTCCATTCTTTATCGATACCTAAACAAGTTATCGCTTCAAGAAATCAAGTTACCTATAGACAGGACAATGTTATTGAACCAAAGATCAGATCATATAGGTGAAAAGGGCCTACTAGCATTGAAAATAAAAACTGGTGTCAATGGATTGAATGATTGTTCTCTTGAATTTGATTTTTGTAAGCATTGCATATATCGAAAAAAAAACTATGTTCAATTTTATTCTAGTTATCACAAATATTTTAGGTTGTTGGACTTAATTTATTTCGATGTATTTGGTTCAGTTAAAGTTCCTTCAATTTCAAATTAATTTTATTATGTTAATGTTGGGTTCTTGTTTTGACAATTTTTGACACTTTTTAGTCACACCTTTCAACATTTAATCCTTCACTTTGAACCACATCATTATTCCCTTTTCCCATTATCTACAAGATATGCATGTTAAAGAAGGAATCCAAGTTATCATTGTCTATTTTATCTATTTTTAACCTTTTGATTTGCAAATGAGCTTGAATATCGTTTGCTAATCTACTGCCACAACTCTTGTAGCAACCAAACTACTCAATTCATGTAGAAGATTCAATGTCCCATATAGTTGCGTAGTTGCAAATGGAAAACTTCCACTTTGGTGACAACACCCCTTCCATCCTTTGGGATGGCACAACCTCCTGGTCTAGGATCATTTAAGTCGTCGATTCGAATAACTCATCGGGCTCCTAATAGAACTTATTTGACTTGACACATGCCCTTCTCAATTCCTCGGTGCCCACTATGTGGCACCTGCGGACCCTCTCCTTGTGATTTTAACTCTTGCGCTAGCCATACTATCTCTCAGGGCTAGTCTTCTTCGTTGATGTGACCACAGACTATGTCCATAGGCCAACTCCATCTACGAACCCACACTTCGGGACTTTCGAGAAATTATTTCTCTGTTTTCTTGATTCTGAATGGGCGAATGCTTCTGGACTAGATCTACGGTCCTTGTTCTTGTCATGATCAATTGTTCTTGTCATGATCAATTGTTCTGGTCAAATTTCAAGATCAAACTTCGTGATCCCTGTCTCCTCTTGACTCTTCTTTTCTGACTTACGAATCAACATTACGTTGATTGTTTGCCACGTGTCCCTCTAGATCCAATGGCCTGGATTGAGATCGCTCTTCGTGACTTCATGAAGATCTTTGTTTTCCCCCACAAAACCTTTTGAAGTTCCTTCTCCTGAACCTCTCAATCTTATACCACCTATCTCCTCCTTCACAATGGGTGACTTCTCTGTCTTCGAGACTTCAGCAAGTCCTCGAATCCTTTGCGCACTTATCACAATTTCTTTTTCGAGACTTAGACTGCTCTTGAAAATCCTTCTCCACTCCTTGTAGAGTTCCACACAAACTTCCTTCTATGACTTTGCTCGGCTTGAGAACCTCCAATGCTTCAAGTTCCTTTGTGAGGTCATCTTTCCCTCCTGACAGTTTCTCTTCCTTTCTCCTGAGCTTATAAGGTGAAATTCCCAACACCTTAGACGCACTCCTTGCGCTGCCTTAGTTCTTTGATGACTTCTCCCTCACCTTATGGAAAGGTTTAAGGCATATCCTTTCCTTTGTCGATGCACTTCTTGCAAAGCCTCCCTTCACCAGAATGTTCAACAATTATGAGATTCGTATACACCTTCAGTAGTGTAGTTCATTGGTATGCTCACGCAAGCTCGAGGCCCTCCTGGAAGAGTATTCCAGAGTGTTCAGTAACTCTGAGTTGTGCCTCTCTCCACACAATCTTTATTTTCAAGGGACTTAACCGCCCTGAAATGTCTCCCTGAGTCTGCAAATTAATCTGGTGTGCCCTCCTGGAAACTTCTCTTATGACTCCATCGAGTTCAAAAATGCACTCATTGCATTGCCTTACAAAGTTTTCTAGCTCTGTCACACACTCCTTGCACTTAGCCTAGAGAACTAGACTTAATTTAACACACTCGCGGATAGAAAACTGTATCTCAATCCTTGCAGATGATTTCTAACATCCATCTACAATTCACAAGCATGCAAATGACATTCATAACACAACATCCATTGAATAGAAATGTAAGGCAGGAAAAACTGTCATTTTCTATTAATGGTGGAATGTCAATTTACAAAGGTGGAGTCTGAGCTACAACTAACTCTCGGCTCACTGCATTTTTTCTCCTGGCTAACCTATTGCGGTCTAACCTCTACTTTTCTTACAATACAAAGATTTATATAAGAGGGGCTCTGTGAGATTCCCTCACAAGCTAACAAATGGTGTCAAATCACCATCCCCAAGGCTCATCAAAAGGCCAAATTACAATGATGGAAATTATGCTCCAAATCAGATGCAAAACTATTTTTCTGTCAGCCTATTAATGGCGACCTTATCTCCAACTTGTGTGAAAGAACAATTTGGCTCTTCTAGCTTGTCTTCAATTAATGCATGGATCCCGCCTTGGATTCTCAAGGCAAAAATGAGAGGGCAACGCCTATCCTTCCTTGAATGCGCACCATGCATGTTAATTAGTTGGTGCATGCTGAGATGGAGTGATGCTCCTGCATCAAACTCCATAGTGGATAAAATCATGAGCTCCTTCTCATGAGCTTTCCAATGTGGTGGAAATCCACCTTGATCCGAAATTTTCCTTTATAACTGTCTCCCGACTCCTCTGCTTCACCACTACTGTTGTTGCATCATCCTGGCTGCTCGGATAGGTATTATGTCATCGAAATTCCTCTTGCTAACTGATTATGTTTTTGACCTTGACATCAGCTTTCTTATCTCCTCAATAACCTCGCCCAATTGCTCCATCGTTTGGTTCTTCTGTTGTAGACTAGCTCGTTGCACTCACTTATTGTCAATGGGAAAACCACACCAACTTCCCAAGACATATTCTCCCTTTGTGTCCTTAGCTTTCCACTCTACTACATCTTTTACTTCTGCAGTCTCCATACCGAACTGTGATTCAGCTGCTTCTCCTGATAGATTCTCTCCTGTCAGTCCCTCGACTGGTTCTATTCCAACTTTTCCCAGTTGCTTCTCATGCTGGCATATTCCTTCATATACATCGAAACTAACCCGTTGGATGTGCATGCCTTGCACTTCCACTGTCCTCTCAAGAGATTCAAATTATTCACGTAGACCAATAAAGTATATGTTGTTTGATTCCTCTTTTGCTATAGGCTCCAGGGCCACAGTCATATCATGCTCAACTTTCTGGCTGAAAACGTCGAGCGATTCTATTGAATTCTCTTCTCCTTCCATCAGGACATACATCAATATCTGTTATGTTTCCTCCATGAGAGTCTTTGTTGGTTTTCCTTCTGTCGCCTTCGCAACATCTGTGCTAGCCTCTCCTTGGCTACTTGGTAGGAATATCTCAACTCCCCCAATGATCATATCAGTCTTCCAATCCTCCTCCTCTATGACGGAAGTTTGTAACTTCTCATCATCTTCATTCACGCGGCTCACAGTTCTGCATGAATCACAATCTGAGTGAGGTTTCTCTCATGCCTCCTTTTCACATGTTAATGAACTCTTCGTGGAGCTCACCTCTTTTCCCTTTCCCACGTGGGAATATAGGACGTCTCCTCTTCCCACCTAGTAGTCTATGAGATCCACTAATACCTTCTCGTTGCCCACCTGGAAATCTATGAGAATTTGTCTAGATCTATTTTCCTTATGACAGAGGTTTTCAGCATGCCTCAAGCACCTCTTTAATATCTATTGTTGCCTCCTAGCCAACAACTTCTGAACAGGCCATCCGACTGTCCTCTTCAAAGGCCATTCGTACCTCCAGTGCACCTTTGACTCCTACTGCATTTTGAATGCAAGCTTCTCCATCTGCGCTCATATCTAACTGATCTCTTTGTCCATATTCGCTTTGCGCTTCTATGACTGGACTTCTTATCGACCATGTTTATGACCGTTAATCTCCATCTCACCTTCTACATGCCCTCTTGGAAAACCTGTTTCTCACTCTCCAACTGATAGAATCTACATCTCCTCCTTCGCCTAAAATCTACAGACAAAATTGTGCTCTGATACCACTCCTGGTGACAACGCCCATTCCCTCCTTTGGGTTGGCATGACCTCTCGGTGTAGAATCATTCAAGTCGTCGAGTCAAATGACTCGTCGGGCTCCTGATAGAACCAATTTTACTTGACACATGCCCTTCTCAATTCCTCGACGCCCACTATGTGACACCTGCATACCCTCTCCTTGCACTAGCAATACTAGCTCTCAGGGCTAGTCTTCCTCATTGATGTGACCATGGGCTACGTCCGTGGGCCAACTCTCTTCATGACCCCACACTTTGGGACTTTCGCGAACTACTTTCTTTGTTTTCTAGATTCCGAATTAACGAATGCTTCAGGACTATTTCTATGGTCCTTGTTCTTCTCGTGATCAGCGGTTGTGATCAAATTGTGATATCGGACTTTGCGAACCCTGTCTCCTCTCGACTCTACTTTTGTGACTTACGAAACAATGTTGCGTTGATCCTCTACCACGCATCCCTCCAGATCCAAGGACCTCAATTGAGATCGCTCTTCGTGACTTCATGAAGATCCTTTCTTGCCCCCCCACAAACCTTCCAAAGTTCCTTCTCCCGAACCTCTTGATCTTATGTGACTTGTCTCCTCCTTGACAATGGATGAATTCTCCATATTATGGACTTCAGCAAGTCCTCGAATCTTTTGTTCACTTAGCACAATTTATCTTTCGAGACTTAGAATGTTCTCAAAACTCCTTCTGCACTCCTTGTAGAGTTTCGCACAGACTTCCTTCTGTGACTTTTCTTGGCTTGAGAACCTCCAAGGCTTCAAGTTCCTCTGCAAGCTCCTCTTTCCCTCCTGGTAGTTTCTTGGCTTTCATCCTAAGATTATAAGGTGAACTTCCTAATACCTTAGACACACTCCTTGCATTGGATCATTTCTTTGATGACTTCTCCCTCGCCTTATGGAAAGGTTTAAGGCATCTCCTTTCCTTTGTCAATGAACTTATTGCAAAGCCTTCCTTCACCAGAATGTTAAGCAATTTGGGGATTCTTCTACACCTTCAGTAGTGTAGTTCCTAGATGATCCGTATTTTATGAGAAGAAAGAAATGAATACATATTATTAATAGGTTCTTAACACAAAATAATAGAGATATAGTAAAAATGGTTTTCTATTCAATAACGAAATAAGATGAAACTGTAAAATGCAGCAGAAACAAGGTTGCTGGAATAGTAGCGGCTTATCTTTGAGAAGAGATGTGACAGTTGCACGCATTCCCAAGAAGAAGATTACAATGAGGCTCTGAAGGCCTTTTTACAATAAAAAAGAATGCCAAAAAACCTAGACATCCAAAAACCTAACCCTATGAGATGAAGTGCCAAAAGTCATGTGGGCCCTGTTTGGATAAGATAGTACATCAACTTCCCAGGGTCGTAACTTTTGCATACGATCTCCATTTTAGGAGTGTGATAGCCTGTTTGAATGGTATCATTGAGGAGATTCATTTTGGGGGCTCAATCATGCATTCGGCTATCATTGAGGATATCTATCCTGAAAAACCTTCATTTAGGCCCTCAAAATGGCCCTAGAAGTTAAAACTGCTAAAAACAGTAAATTGCCAAAATTGTCAAAAAACTATTTTGAGCCAATTGGAAAAGGTGGGTGGCCATCGATATCCATATGGATCCATCCTCCCTCCTTATTAAGAAATGGTCTCCATTTCGTTGAGGTCCCCCATTAGGTTAGGAATTGTTTGTTGAATTTGGCCCCAGGTGAGCCACTTGCCTTGGTGCAGGAGTTTCCCTGCTTTGACGACTCGATAAAGTTGGATCCTTTGTTGTTGAGTGGCCTTGATATGTGTGTCCACAATATGATCATTGGATTCATGTTGTATGCAATCGGGTTTGAGCTCTGTTGGTGTCAGTTGTTCTTCTACTTCTGAGGTGTCCAATAATGGTGGGAAATAAGGGCAAAGGAGATCGACGTTGAACATTGGGTGCAGGCCAAGGAAAGGAGGAATGTTGAGCTCAAAATCATTATCCCCCATGGCCTTGGTGATAGTGTACAACCCATAAAAGAGTGGGAGAAGATTCCAATGGGGTCATGTAAGGGGTTCTTTTTGCAAGTGCAACCAAACTTTGTCGCCCACCTAGAACTTATGTGGCACACGATGTTGATCATGGCGTTGTTTGTACTTGTCATTGGACTTTTGTAGGATATCCTGAACATATTGTTAGATGTGTTGGATCCAGTCAATGAACCGAGTGGCTTTTTCAGCTTCAGTTGGAGCAGGATATGAGTCAATTGAGGTGACTGCAAGGGGAAGTGCAACATCTATGGGACCCAATGGTTGGAATCCCAACCCCACCTGAAAGGGGTTGTGGTCGATTGAGCTATGCAAAGATCGATTATAGCTATGTTTGACATAGGGAAGGCTCTCATCCCATGTGAGAGGGTGTTTTGAATTATACATGTGAAGGATATGCACAATCATTTGATTTACAACCTCAGTTTGGCCATCTATCTGGGGGTGGAAGGTTGTGGATTTGGTGAGCTTGGTGTCCAACAGTGACCAGAGGCTCGACCAAAATGTGTTGAGAAATAGAATATCCCTATCTGAGACAATGGTTTGTGGGATTCCAAAATGTACCCAGACTCATTCAAAGAAGATCTTGGCAGTGGCCTTTGTTGTGATGCTCTTCTTGTAAACCATAATCGTCATCTTAGAAAAGTGATCAACAACCAAAAAAACACAGTCATTTCCCCGCTTGGTGGATCAGAGGCCCGACATGTAATCCATTGAGATGGATTCCCATAGCCTGTCAGGAGTAGGAAGAGGGATGTACATGCCCTATTTCTTAGTGGTCAATTTGGAAATAGCACAGGCAGTGCAGGACCTGATATACTTGTTGACCTCCTATCGAAGTTTTGGCCAGTAAAAATGTTTTTGTAGCATCACTACTATCTTTTCGACGATGATTTGTCCTGCCACCCGACTGTAGTGGGCTTACCAGATCATCTTCTCTCACTCACTTGATGGAATACAAATATGGCCTAGACAACACAACAACCCATCCTGAATATGGAAATTATCGACAACTGTGTTTGCACCCAACATTTGGTAGGTGGTGGCGAAGTCAGGGTTTGTCTCATATAGTTGGGGCCATCCAGATGTCTCGTGGTTGCAAGATTCTAGCACCATGGTGAGTGATCCAACTGGTGGTCTACTGAGGCAATCAGCGACACGATTGGTGCTTCCTTTTTTATGCTTGATGTTGAGGTGGAGTTGTTGCAAGTATGTGCACCACTTTTGAAGGCGGTCATTCTATAATTTTCCCTGTGTCTGCATGAACTGCACTGGCTTATGATCAGTGTGGATGACTGTCACCTTCCCAATAATGTAATGTCTCCAATGGCGGTAGGCCTTCACAATGGAGTACATTTCTTTGTCATAAGTAGGGTACTTACGAACAGTATCTGATAGTGTCTCACTATGATAGGCCACAGGGTGGTCGTGCTGAGTGAGAACGACACCCACAACATATTCTGAAGAATATGTCTCGATCTCAAAGGGATGTTGCAGGGTTGAGCACAAGCGATGCTTCAAATAATTGAACGCTTGTTGTTGGGACTAGACCCATGCAAATTTCACCTTACCACCACCCCTTCTTATTTTCCTAAGGGACCATGCAATATGGGATAATCCCAACACGAACCTGCGGTAGAAATTAGAAATGCCCAAGAAGATCCAAAGCTCAGTGAGTGTTGTTGGGGCTGGTCAGTAATGGATGACTTAGATCTTGGTTGGATCCACTTGTACGCCATGCTCATCAATTATGTAGCCCAGGTAATGGACCTTGTCCATGTCGAAAAAGAATTTTTCCAAGTTGGCGTATAGCTTTTGCTATTGCAGGTTGTGCAGAACCTATTGAATATGATGCAAGTGTTCGACCCACGTCTTGCTATAAATTAGAATGTCATCCAGATACACCACTACAAAAGTATTGGTGAATAGTCATAGGATATCGTCCATCATCCTCATGAAAGTGGTTGGAGCATTTGTCAAACCAAAGGGCATGACCAACCATTCAAAAAGGCCTTCCTTTGACTTGAAGGCGGTCTTCCATACATCTGTATGTTCTATCAGGACTTGGTGGTAGCCAGACTTTAGATCAATCTTACTGAAGTATTTGGCCCCTGTGAGTTGATCAAGGAGGTCATCGATTCAGGGAATTGGGTACCAGTTTCTGACTATGATTTTATTCAGAGCCCGGTAATCAATACAGAGTCACCAAGTTCCATATTTATTTTGTACCATCACGATTGGGCTCCTACAAGGTGATGAGCTAGGGCAGATGTGCCCCTTGTGGAGAAGTTCTTCGATCTGTCACTTGATATCCTCATTCTCTAACAAGGAGCGATGATAGACTAGCCCATTGGGCAATGGTGCGTCGGGGGTTAGATCGATGGGGTGCTTGACCTAGAAATGCAGAGGTACCCCTATAGGTGAGGAGAAGATATCAAAGTATTCTTCCATGACCTTATCTACTTGCTTCTGCTATGTGGAGAAGTTGGACACAAAGACCCTAGATGTGGCTGTGATCTTTTGCTTATTTTGAGAGAAAATCATGAAGAAGACAAACTTCCTCGTCTGAGAGATGAACTTCTTGTATTTCTTAGCTGATATCAAGGAAATAACACTAGGTGGGACTGCCTCGGGTATCTTGTACAATTTCGTCTTCAAAGTAATAATAACACTACGAGACCTAGACTCATATACAGCATGACGTTTCCATAAATAAGGTTGGCCCAAATGAAAATCACAAACTTCAAGAGGAGAAACATCACATAATAAGTCATCTTTGAAGGGCTTGATGTCGTATGACAGTCGACACTGTTGGCTGATGCGGAGATCGCTTCCTTAGCGGAGCCATCCAATGGTGTACGGTTGTGAGTGCGACGTTGTTGGCAGGGCCAACCACTTGACGACCTTTGATGAGATGAGGTTCTTCTCACTACTGCTATCAACAATCAAGTGTAGCGGGGTGTGTTTTACCCACATATGTGAATGGAAGAGGTGCTCTCCTTCTTCTGGCTCATCTAGTTCACCAGGCTGGAGCTTGGTGGTAGAAACGGTGGCACTAGGTTCCACGTGAATGATCTTTCTTCCCCTTTATAGTTAGTCATAATCCATATCTGATTTAAAGGCTTTCACTTTGTCCACCAATGATTGTTTTGAGTGGCAGTCAGCAGTGCTATGCCAAGGGATCTTATGGAAGTCACACCACTTCCCGGGATATTTATTTGTCTTTCTGGTGTCCTTATTTGCTTGCGGCTTGGACTGGTAGTCCTGATATTGTCCATATTTTCTCTTTCCTTTGTTCTATGGGTTGGGGCCACTCTTTCTGGCTTTTCTTGTGAGGGGTTCCCAGGTCCAAATTGCCACATATTTTGTTTGACCTTCTACTCGATTTTGACGACATATCAGTAGGTTGCGCCTAAGGATGAGATGTCAAGAAATTCCATTTTGGTCTAGATGTATCTATGAAGAGCACCGCGATACTTGAGCACCATATGTCACTCTGAATATTTTATACCCGGCTTGGTGCACAAGGTATGGAAGATATTTGTGAAATCTGGCACTCCTTGGTCTCTTTCTTGCCGCAGTGTGGTCCATTTGGCATATAGGTTGTAATAAATTTCAAAAGGGTAGTATTTTTCCTTAATATCATCCCTAAAATATTCCCAGGTGGCCTTCACTGAAAATAATGAGGTTTCCTCTGTTTCCTTTTTCTCATAGAAATTTTCCCACCAATCTTTGACATGGGGAACGACTTTAAGGAGTGCAAAAGAAATATTTTCTCTATTCGAAAAGTTATGGACATAAAAATACCCTTCTAGTAGATTCAACCACTTGTCTACATCATCTGCATCTATCTTACCTTCAAATATAAGAATATCGAAGTTTATTTGTACCTTGAAGGGGGCGGCGCCTCCATTCGAAGAAGATGCGTCGTCTGTTGGTAGTTGCCAAAGGATTTGCGCAAAACTATCCATCATCTTGTTCCTCTATTGCATGAGGGATTCCTCAATCAACAGTTTGAAAGGATCTCATGTCTCATCATATTTCTTTTTTCCTACCATGAGAGGTCACTTGGGCGTGTGAGATATTTTTTCCTCAAGATAAACAAGCTCGAGACCCAACTCTTTGTACTCTAACCTCGTTGGGGACATGCATTAAGACGACAAGGAGAAGACTTCTATGATACAACTGATCCATATTTTATGAGCAGAATGAAATGACTACAGATTATTAACAGGTGCTTAACACAAAATAACAAAGATACAGTAAAATTGGTTTTCTATTCAATAACGAAATAAGATGAAACTGTAAAATGCAGGGAAAACAAGCTTGTTGGAATGGTGGTGGCTTATCTCTGAGAAGAGATGTGAAAGTTGCACGCATTCGCAATAAGAAGATTGCAATGAGGATCTGAAGGCCTTTTTACAATAAAAAAGAATTCCAAAACCCTATACATCGAAAAATCTAACCCTGGGAGATGAAGCGCCAAAAGTCATGTGGGCCCCGTTTGGGTAAGTTAGTAACATCAACTTCCTGAGGTCATAACGTTTGCATACGATCTTTTTTTTAGGCATGTGATAGACCGTTGGAAAGGTATAATAGAGGATATTCATTTTCGGGGATCAATTCTTCCTTTGGATACAATTGAGGAGCTCGATCGTGAAAAACCTTCATTTAGGCCCTCAAAATGGCCTCAGAAGTTAAAACTGCTAAAAATAGTAAATTGCCAAAATTGTCAGAAACTTGTTTTGAGCCAGTTGGAAAAGGTACATGTCCATTGATATCCATATGGATGACTGGATATTCTCACTTAATATTGATTCCCTCCTGGAAGAGTATTCCAGAGTGTTCAGTAACTCTGAGTTGTGCCCCTCTTCACACAATCTTTATTTTCAAGGGACTTAACCGCCTTGAAATTTCTCCCTTAATCTGCAAATTAATATGGTGTTCCCTCCTGGAAACTTATCTTTTGACTTGACCGAATTCAGACATGCACTCCTTGCATTGGCTTATAGAGTTTTCCATCTCTGTCACGCACTCCTTGCACTTAGCCTAGAGAACCAAACTTAATTTTTCACACTTGCGGATAGAAAATTGTATCTCTATCCCTACAAGCGATTTATAACATCCATCTACAATTCACAGACATGCAAATGACATTCATAACACAACATCCATTGAACAGAAATGTAAAGCAGGAAAAACTATTATTTTCTATTAATGGTGGAATGCCAATTTACAAAGGTGGAGTCCGAGCTACAACTGAGTCTCGACTCACTGTATTTTTTCTCCTAGCTAACCTATTGTGGTCTAACCTATACTTTTATTAAAATACAAATATTTATACAAGAGGGGCTTTGTGAGCTTCCCTCGCAAGCTAACAAATTGTGTCAAATCACCATCCCTAAGGCTCATCGAAAGGCCAAATTATAATGATGGCAATTCTACTCCAAATCGAATGCAGATCTATTTTCCCATCAGCCTATTAATGGCGACCTTATCTCTAGCTTGTGCAAAAGAATAATTTGTCTCTTCGAGCTTGTCTTCAATTAATTCCTGGATCCTGCCTTGGATTCTCAAGGTAAAAATGAGAGGGTGGCGCCTCTCCTTCCTTGAATGTGCACCATGCATGTTAATTAGTTAGCGAGTGCTGAGATGGAACGATGCTCCTGTATCACACTTGGAGGATGTTCATGATACCTTCAATATCATTGTGTGTTCCTTAAATTATTTCTATAGCAAATAGGGTAAGAAACAACTCGTGGTCAAACCTCAATTTAACAAGGCACCATCACACGATATTTCAAGCCATGTCAGCATTGAATCAAATCAAGAGAAATCAATATCCCACAAGATGAATTTCATGTATTGTATCATGAAATTCGTAAGTATTTGAAATTTGAATTCATTATGATGCACTCAAAACAAATTGGATCTTTTGTCTGCAAGAAATCCTGTGTTTCGATTTTTTGTTGTAACCAATTCTAAATTCATGGATTATGAAACACCATTGTAACTCACATTTTCTCTAGAAGATATTGTAAAAACATTATATAAACAATAATTCAGAGAAATTGAAGAGTTTGATGTCTATATTTATGTAATTATTTAAATAAAATAGTTGTAAAAACTTGATTCTTAGTTTTTAATACAAACTCTTGATTTTACAATTCCTGTGTTGACCTTTACATTTTGTTTTCAGTCTCATTTAGTTCGGTAAATGTTCCTGCAATAGAGCCTAACCCAGGAACACCCCCCTACATAGTGGTATGCATTGCATAATTTTTGTTTAGTTAGTTTTATTTCTATTCAAGTTGTTTAATTTAATTTTGCTTATTTCTATTGTGTGACAATTGAATTCTATGAAATTTTTGTTATAAGAATGATTGATGAGTTTATATTTTTACAAAGTTGAAAGGATATCTATGTAGATTTTTTCATTGAACAAATTGCTTCAGTAAGACTAAAGGAACATTCAATTCTATAATGAATGAAATACTGCTATATATATGACAAAATTGTGAACTAGTAGATGACATAATAATGATTAGAAATATTCTTGTAGCATTTGATTGATTTTATTTTAAGTTCATTTCTTCTTAGAACTATATATGAGGTATTTAGTTGGTTTAAGGAGTTTAAATCTCTCCTAGAAAATAAAATTTGTAAGAATATTAAGGTGTTGAGGACTGATAATGATGGTGAATTTTTTTCTATGGAGTTTAATAAGTTTTATGAGGATAATGGAATTGAAATACATAAGAGAAATCCATATACCCTTCAACAAAATGCAGTTCTAGAATGGATGAACAAAACATTGATGGAGACAACTAGGAGTATGTATAGTGGAGCCAACTTATAGAAGAAGTTATATGTATAGATTTTTTCTACTACAGTTTATTTGGTTAACAGCTATCCCACACATCTCTTGTGGATAAGACTCATATGGAGGTTTGGATGGGAAAGAAGCCATCACTTTAGCATTCTTGTGTTTTTGGTTGTGATGGATATGTGCCTAAGGAGAAGAAGACAAAGTTGGATCAAAAGGTTGTAAAATGTATCTTCATTGGCTATGGTGTTGGTGCAAAAGGGTACAAGCTTCGAGATCCTATGGTTGGCAAATTGTTTTATAGAAATAATATTATTTTCGTACAATTTAAGCCTTCTTCTATAATTTTATGGCCTCAAACAGTCTCCAAAAATGTTGTACAAAACTTTTGAATATTTTTTGTTTGGTTAGGGATTTCTAAGATCTAAATCAAATCACTATGTATATTACAAAATAGGATGGTCATCATTTCTTTGTTATCACTATATATGTATATGATATCATATTATTTAGTAATAGTAAGGATGTGATTTATGATTTTAATTCTCATTTCAACACAATTTGTTTTGAAGGATTTCAAGGATGCAAAATATATCTTAGTAACAAATATCAAGAGAGATAGAAGAAAAATAGTTACATACAGCTTTGGTTGGTCCATAGTAATTTTTTAAGCTCTATGCTACAACATTTTTGCATGGAAGATTGCATACCATTGTCTATTTTGATTTATGTGGAAAGTAAAATTTCAATTGAGTAGTGTCCTACAACAACCACAAAGATGGAGTATATAGCATATGTTCCTTATATTAGTGTAGTTTATAGTTTGATGTATGTTGTGGTCTATACTAGACCAGCTATTTCCCAAGTAATGGGAGTTTTGAGTCAATTCATG
The DNA here is from genome assembly GCA_009831015.1 of Picea engelmannii. Taxonomy (NCBI): domain Eukaryota; kingdom Viridiplantae; phylum Streptophyta; class Pinopsida; order Pinales; family Pinaceae; genus Picea; species Picea engelmannii. The sequence goes on along the minus strand of ML785031.1, from coordinate 923,293 downwards.
GATACTCTTGGACATGAACATTGGGATATAATGAAGAGGTTCTTTAGGTCTTTTCAAGGTACTTATAAATATTCATTTTTCTATTATAATGATGTTTTAGGGGACCCACACTTAGTGGATATACAAGGTTATGTCAATTATGATTGGGAAAGGAATGTACATATGAGGAGATATACAAGAGGAAACTAGTTTTGATTGTTGGGTGGAGAAGTAAGTTGGATGAGAAAGAAAGAAGCTATGGTAATTTTGTCAACTGCAAAGGAAAAATGTATGGAAGCTATTGATTCCTAGAAGGAGGACATTTTTCTTACAAAATTTCTCTTCATAAGCAGGACCAAGTAAGAGAGCTATTACAGTTAAATGTAATAGTAATAGTGTCATTTTTTGTATAAGAATCCAATATTTCATGTCAAGAGAAAGCGTATATATATCTAGTATTGTTTCATTAGGGACAAGGCATGGGATGGAAAGGTAATAATAGAGAAAGTTGACACTTTGTAGAATGTTGCAAATGCATTAACAAAACTAGTGAGCATAGTTAAATTCAAGTTTTTCTAAGAGTCTATAAGAATTATGTTCCATGTCAATTAGCTCATAATTTGATACATTCACCTTTACACTCTTGCAAGCTAGATGACAATTGGGAGAATGTTGGGATATGTTTTTCATACACGTTGCAATCATATAGTGGAGAAGGTAATGATTTCTAAGTAGTAGCGGAGAATGAATGTTGGATAATGGTAGGGAATACATGTATATCACTAGGAGGAAATGAATACTAAGGATTAACAATTTTCAAATTAATTTCAGGTGGTTTCCCACATGTAGAATTGGAAAACCATAATTTTTTGTTTTTTTTATGCCTATTTATAGAGTGTTACGGTTAGAGGAAATAGTGTGTGTGAGTTTCAACTTATTGTTGTGTTGCAAAAAAATCTATGAAATCCTTATGATACTACTGAACACTCAAATACTTGTAATGTATTATAATCATTTAGTTTCTATATAATATATTGAATGTGCTTTAGAGTGTGGGTATTTTCTCCGAGAAGGGTTTTACCCAAGAAATTGTTGTGTAATGGTCTGTTTTTTCTTATTTAATTTTTTCTACACATTATTCTCTCATTTTCTAGTGTAGGAAGCATATCCCACACCTCTTCTTCCTTTCAAAATGGACTAGGAATTAATTTTATGAAACAAGATATTATCATGTCCAACAATTTGTTTAAATTTTTCTACAGATTCTTCTCTCATTTGCTAGTGTACGAAGCATATCTCACACATATTCTTAATTTCAAAATGGATAGGGATTTAATTTTATGAAACAACCTTATTAAAAATTTAATAGGTGAAAGAATTTAGAGGGGGCCATATGTTTTGGTTTGGGCTATAAAAAAAGACTAGAGAAATATAATGGAGAATCCATTCAAAGGAAAAAAAAGGAATCCACACATAAGTGAATAGAGGAACAAAATATTCAAAGAAGAGAAGAAGACACCCAAGAGAAAAATCGAGA
>ML785031.1:859470-884634 GCA_009831015.1 Picea engelmannii | reverse complement strand
GCACTGCCCATGCTGTGTCCTGTTATGGTTATGCTAAGCTCCTCTCCCTTGTATTTTTGTACAAGTCTCCGAATCTCACACAGAAGCTGCTCTCTTGCGCTTCCATGGTTAAATCTGCACGTGGAATCGTGGGAAGTGTAAAGTCCCAAAAATCCCATCTCCACCTTTACATCCTCACGAGGATCTAATGGATTTAAACGAGCAGGAGTTAGTGCATGCATAAAATTAGCGAGCCATTCCTTGTACGTTCCGGTGCCTCTCAATGCCACCACAATGTCCCGACGTCCAAGTCGCTTGATCTCCTCCTCATCATTTGAAACTGCAACGTAACCAATCCAGTTAGATCCATCTCCAGTTTCTAACTTATTCTTCAAGAAATTGGGCACGTTAATATCTGGTGCGGCCGCGTAAATGTATTTTATTACTTGATAACCGCAATTCTGCATCCCCAATTGACCAAGCATACTGTTTCGATCATACTTGCAGTTCCCATAACACTTAGACCCGGGCTCCAAATCAATAGCTTCATAAGAAGCTCGCACGAATACCCCGTATCTGATAATCTCTGACAGGAGAAGGGGATGAATTGGATCCAACATCCCATTCCAAAGGTGAGATCCTTGTATTTCATTCCACATATCTGCTAACGCTATATGATCATCATTAGCTTCGGTCATATGAGCTGAGTATAAAACTGGCCGATCCAACTTTGTCTCAGTGCTTTGTAAAACCGATTCTTGTCTTGTTATGGATCGACTCGGACAGGGAGGCGCTGCAACTCTAACGACTATAGGGGAGAATGATTTCTTCAGAGAAACCGAATTGCGGCTGAACACTTTCTGGAAAAATCCATGTTTGTGGGGGGATGCTGAGGGAAGTGGGTAGTGATCGATCAGGTTAGATACGCAATGGCTTGTTTTGACAAGCATCATGTAATTTGTTGAAGAAGCAGATTTTGTAAATAAAAAAGGGAAATGCATGTTTGGAAGTACGACAAATGAGGGCATTTATATAGAGACTCTTCATTCTGTGATCAGTCTATGGTCAAAAACAACTTACCACGAGGTACGCATGGCGTTGACGTTTATTTCGTCTATGCTTTAAACGTGTGTGGGTGATATTTTGCCAGCACAGCTAATTCCAAATATTTACTGCATTCATACATGTAACTTTCTTGGGTTCGCACTCGGTTTTACCGACCATCTGGAGGCTTCGCATCAGTCAATATATATATAAAATATTTGCGTTTCAGTCAATAAATATTGCGTAAATAAAATAAAATATTCGCGTCTTCGTATTGTCGGCACACGACAACGGAAATTCGTTTCAAATATCGTGCGAAATTGCAAGCTACGAATTCCACGACTGTTAGCGACGTCACGGTCACTCCCACTCGATTGAAGGCGGGCGATTTTTATTGGAACTTAGGTTCGAGTTTCTGTCGACTTTTATTAAAATTGAGCTTGCAACAGTCCGTCAAAAAGGCTTCCAGCACGTCTTAAAAGTGTCATTAAAAAATTGGCTGTTTTAAATTATTTAAAAAAAAGAAAGTGTAAGGTGTATATTAAAATTTTATAAGGTTTTTAATGGCTTCATGTATGTTTTCAAAGTTTTGTTGTTAGGAGAAGATGCTGCTCGCATATCTGAACATATCTGAACAAGTAACTAGTTTTTTGGACAAAAAGACTCTTGGATAATTACACTGTCATAAGAATTTTTGGCTCCAAGGAACAACTTTCTCTCCTTCCATGTCACATTACGGACATAATGTTTGTTGTGGAAGCAACAGGTCATTACAACTACTAGTTCCATCTTCTCCAAAGGAAGCAAAAAAGAACTCTTTGTACACGCAACAGGGGAAAGGACCTAGTGACAAGAGTGTTCAATCCACAAATACCACTCCAAAAAGTACGACATCCCGGAGCATCGCTCCAACGGCCCATCACAACAACAAGGAAATCCATAGTTCTTCAAATAGAGGAGGAGATAATGACCCTCTTCATTCTAAAATTGATAGTTCTCACAAGCTTCGAGTAGAGAAGAAGAGAAAAAAAAATGGGGCACGCGGAAGAGCCGAAAATTCAGAGTGAGAACATGGAACTTGACACTGATCTGGATACCATGTTCCCCTTCTTTGATCATCCCGGAGATGCCATCCACCATAGCCATCCAATGTACATATCCGTTACCCAAAATTTTGACATAGATGAATCCTTCGTGTTCCAGAGCACTGTTTTTGATAGCCAGAACAAAAAATTGATAATTGAGAAAAAAAATGCTACAAATAAGAAAGACAAATCAGGTTCAGAGGTTTATGTTGCCAACATCCAGCTGGCCCAAATCTATCAACTTCACACCGTGACTGGACAAGCACTTCATGATTCCATTGGAGGCATCGAGACCGAGAATGCCAAACTGAAGGAGTGAGTCAAAGAATTGGAAGATGCTTTCATTCTTATGCCATTGTTTGTCGATACTTTGGCAATAGCGATGCCTAGCACCCCTGCACCCAATGTAAAAGCATCCTCAACCATGCTCACATCCTGTAAAGGATATGTGGAGAACAATATCAAAAAAAGAATGGAACTGGTTACCGAGGCATGGAAAAGATCACAAACCATCACTTCGCTTGGAACCAGGGAACATATCTTGCTCGAGCTTTTGCAGGCTGAATTAAAAGATGAAGAAAAATTCTTTTTAAAAACGGTCATCCCTTTTGGCAAGATTGTCAACAATATGACATAAACAAAAAAAAGAAAAGAAAATATTCCATCCAAAAACCACATCGGCCAATTGAATGCATGTTGGAAAGAAAAAGTAATCAACTTGCATCTCATTGTTCATTCATGTGAACAAGCCATATCAAAGAAAGATAAATTATTCACAAAGTTGTCAAATATAGACTTAGCGGGGAAAACCAACGACTTCCAGGACCCCCTCTTAATCGCCAACTCCTTTCCCTTAACCATGCAAGAGTTCGATAAACAGGTTGCTATGTTTAAGACCTTGTCTCTAGAAAAGTTTTACAACATCCTTCAATTTGATCAAACTCACTTCCATGACTGGCTAGTCAAATATGTAGTACAAAATGAGGAAATTCATCAGGCTCTCTCTAATGTTTCTATCGACCTCCAGGAATTAGAAAACAATATTTTCAACATAAAAATATAGAATGAGATCAATGTCGCCCCAATGAAAGGCTACGTTGAAGAATGGCTAGAAAGGCAATTGAAACAAGCCACCGACGAAAGACAATAGGCAGTTTTCCTTGAAACCACAGTCATCGGCAACATCAATGAAATGACAGCCACAAGAAAATAGCCAAATAGCTCATATGTACCCTCACTGTAATTTTACTCATCGAATCTTTCTTTTTTTATCAACCCAATCATTCCAGTTTCTTAAACACAGATGTTATTCCAGTTTCTTAAAGACAAATGTATAGGCAAACACTTATACCTTTCCATTTATTTTATTTTGCAGCTATTTCACTCTATATTCTTTCCACAATCCTGTTTCTTGTACATATTTCGCTAATGGTCTGTGGGAGCCCCAATCCCAGTCTACATGACAAATGCATTGAAATTCCAGTTTATGTGTAATAGATTTTTTTTTTTTAGTATATTTCAAAATTTACAGTAGTATGTAACAAACCTTTATTCTTTGATACATTTCAAATATAAATACATTTAAATTTTTATATGTTAGAGACTATGTTCTTATCTTTCACCACTCTGTATGACAAATGCATTTAATTTTTAATATGTTACATACTTTTATTCTTATCCTTTAACAGTCTGTTTGGCGAATGTATTTACTCTTTTATATGTTACAGACTTTTCTTTTTTTATATATTTCAAAATAAATGGTGCTCAACAATGCAAAATGCATTGTCACCATATATTTTATGTCATCATATAATTTTATCTTTCAACAGTCCATATGGAAAATTCATTTAAATTTCCAAATTTATTCTTGCTCTGCCTGCCAACCATCATTTACTTTTGCCCCATCTAACGTGATATACATGTTGCACACAACATTTTTGTGATATACATTTTTCACAGAACACTTCGTTTCATTTACAATTCCACCACATTTTCCACAATTTGCTTTCTAACCTCGTTGGCAGGGACTGAGCTACCACACAGTCTTGTTATATTTGATTTTAGTGATTTTAATTATGTTGATATTTTTCTTTTTTTGAACTGTTTATAGTATGTCTAATAACCTAGCGTTATTGCCATCTTAAATTTTTTAGAATTTTTTGTAAGGCCCTTTGTTCTTAAACAAGATTTATAGAGCATTTTTCCTCTTTGAAGGAATTCTTTGAGTTCTTGTTGCACTTGAATTGTGTCAATATTTGATTATGCATTTTCTACCATCATTTGTTGGAAGTTGATATCTTGTAATGTGTCTTTGAATCCTTAATTATTTATGTTTTTTTAGTTATTTCATTATGATTTAGATTTGTGGAGCACTTACTTCTCTTTTTGAGAGGTATGAAATGAAATCTCTTAGTGTGCTTGATTTGAAAAGCTTGTGGGTCATCAAAATTTGGATTTCACTTGCTATAAATTAAATAATGATTAAAAGGAAGTAGAATGATGAAATGATTTATTTCTTTCTTAGATGGTTCACAAATATATGTTTCTAGATTGATTCAATGATTCCGTCACAACTTTGGGGTTATATAGACAAGAACACACTACAAAAGCATGTATTGTTAATTTTCTTAATAATTTTGTGGAAAACATATTTAGTATTACAAACAAAATATTTTGAAGCATCTTTGCTTTTGTAAAAAATTCTTTTATAATTAAACTTATATTTGAATATGTGATTTGAAAATGTTAATGTAATATTTTTTATTTTCTCTATCGAGAATAAATTTTCATTGGAAACCAAATATTTTATTTAACATACTTTTTAATGAAGTGTACAGTGAATTGATTATTTCTATTTAAACTATAAAAAAATTTCAAAACTTTTCATTATGCAATCCATGAATATATAGCCTTCGAAGTGAAACTAAAACAAACCTTTTAAATTTCATCACTAGTTGGAATGATGAAATTCATGATTCTAAAGTCCAAGGAATTCATTGCTCGACAACTCTGTCCTTCTCTGAATTTATTTCATGTCTTATTGCTGCAGAACCATTCTTATTGCTGCAAAACTAGGGATCAACTTTTACAAAGTCATTTGGGTGGTGTTTTTGCCTTACAATGCCTTATTACTATTTTTAATTTGAAACAAATAGGGAATTCTAAAAAATCCCTTTAACGCCACTACGAAGTCTTTGAATGGCCCTTACTTGACTAATGAATACTGATAATGGGGATGGATCACATCCAAATCTCAACGAGATCCCTCCATTTTTTTGTTATCTAAAGGTTGAACGACCACTATTATCTCTTGTTAGTTCAAGGTTCTCCTAGGAATTTACTACTCCACAACTTTGTGCTTCTCTTGACTTTCTTTCATGTCCTCCTCCCGCGAAGCCGAAGATCGAATTCTACAAAGTAGTCTAGACAAATTTTTCTCCTTACATTTCCTTATCGCTACTTTTTACCACTGTCACATGGAGAAGAAGTTATCAAATTTGAAGGGATGGTCTTAACTTCAATTGCAATTGGAATGGCATATAATCATCCAACCTTTCAAGAATGAAAAGTTATAAAAATAATTGTACTTCAATTAAATAGTGTAAATTAAGTAAACCCTTCATAAAAAAAATGTAGAAATAAAATATTAACCTTTCAAATCTTTAAGTTCTTAAAAAATTAAATAATTGTTTCATAAAAAATTATTAAATTTCAACAATAATAGAGAACCCCACCTTTAGGTGACCCACACAAAAATAAAATAAAAAACATAGAAAAATCGATGCATAAATACGTTTTTGAAGATTAAAATAGGGAAGGATAGTTTTCAATAAGATGACCAAGAATAAACTTAAGCATGATAACATTGATAACTCCGATTTCATTTTAATGCCACATTGTTAACTTATAACTATATAAAACTATGAAAATGTCTTAAATGAAAAAATTGTCTTATGAATTATGTTGGTGTCATTGAGCTACTCGAGGTTGGTAAGGAGCAAGGTAATGTTCAAGTGTGAGCCACTATTTGTGCTAGATCGTTTAATCGCTTTCCTAATGTAATTGATGAATGGAGATGATCTCGAGTGAAAACTTGTGAAACCAGTGGGGCCTCTCTCCAAAATTGAAGTCGCTTCCCTCTAGATTTTTCAAATTTCCAACATCCTGGATAGACCTATCAAGGTAAGAAATATGTTGAGTCTTAAGTCCAATACATTATGCAGAAAGAAAATGTGTGAAAATGTGTTTGAACTCCTGATAGGAAGGTTTCCATCAACAATTAATGAAAAATAAAATATTTATATGCAACACAACACACCATTTTAGCTATCTAACCAAATTTTGATCGAGGCTACCAATGAACAAAATTTTCATGGGAATCAACAAGAAAAGGTAGACTAGATGTAATACCCCTAGGCCGAACCCCATCTGTAAATGTAAATACAAATGTACTTAAGCTAGTGAGTTGTTTGATATAATTCTGTGTACACCTTCCATGGTATAGTGTGCACATGTATTGCACACTAAAATGATGAAGTGTGCACATTCCAGTATATAGCACGCAACAAACTTAAGTGCACACGATTTTGAGGCCATAAAACCTTTGTGTATTTGTTGTGTTTTGAGGCTGGTGAGTCAAAGAAAGGGGGCAAAAAGTTAAGGATAAGAGGCTAAGCTAGTAAGATTAAGCCAAAGATGAATATTATCTTAATATTCCTTAAAGTATAAAGTATGGATAATTATTTTATCCTAAGTTCTAAGCATGGGGACAAGTGGGCCAAAGTAGTTCTGAACATAACAAGTGTCAAGTTGGGAACATGCATACATATAGTTGGACTCAGTAAATTTTCCCATCATTCCATCATCACACACTAACTCATTTCAGTTGTCCTCTATAACTTTCTGTTACTATCATTGTACATGTATTTGCATATGTACTTGTACCTGCTTATCTTAGGAGCTAGACTGAAGAAGTGCATTGTCGTGCCCATGATAAATTCTCTCTAGGTGAGAGAATTGCTAGGAGTTGATTCCTGAAGGTGCCAAACTACAGGACACTAAGACTTCCTGTCCGACATGTTGTTGAAGCCCCAGAAAGGAAGTGGGGCAACTGAGGGATTGTTGATCAAGAAAGGGGCACACTTATTGGGCAAGGACAAACATGTGGGGAATGAGGGACTATAGGATGTTAGTTCGAGTTGGAACCTGTGACGAAGTTTTTCCTGTTGTCTGAGATACATCAGCGTGGTTAGCAATTTCTTTACCCGGGTGGAGTTTAGTCCCATCTCAGGGGTGGCCCACTGTTGAGATTTTTGAGTAGTGTGGACTAAGGTTGGGAGGAACGTGGAAAGTATACACGCAGTCGGTGATATTTTTACCAATATAAGTGTCAATTGTGTGTTATATTACATCGTGCATTATTATGTATGAATTTATTTTTATGGGTTTTTCATGTGTGTGTTGCATGTGTATTTTTAATATTATTCTGTATGAATATGTGCACTTGCAAAGTTTCTATATGTTTGAATTTTGTATACAGTTCGGAAAATTTAATGTGGCATAGCCCAGTTGGATGTTGGGGATGCTACAGTAGAAGTTTTGAGCCAGGGTACAACACTATCGTCATAAACCAAATTGTGGATACAACTAGAGAAAAACAAGCCAAATTGCGGATGCAACTAGAGAAAAACAAGTATTATGATTTGAGTCTCAATTCAAATTATAGGACACTAATTTTAACAAATTTAGTGCAAGAATACATGGATTCAAATGGAAAATAAAAACTTAAACAAAATATCCCACCCACAACGAATAATGGACAAGCAACGGGGTCAACAATTAGGTCTAATGTCGGCCTGCACAAAAGATAGTCAGGACCCGAGGGAATGCCATTTAGAATTTGGTTCAATGTGAGGGAAGTAAATTCAGGATTTCGTTAAGAGTGACAAATCTAGTGAGTTGAAAATCCATTGAAGGAGAAATTCAATCAACATTGGACTCTATTTTCTGTTCCAATTTTCTATAACAACTCTCCTATATTTTTTATAAAATCGAGCACAAATACTTTAGGGGCTTTGAGAGTTGAGATGAGTGTGGAATAAATGAGAAATAACTCAAGTGAAAATCCTTTCTAAGAGTTGATTTGATATTTATTTTCCTCTATAAACTCTCAGCCTTCATCAACACCCCTCCATAATCTATCTACACCTCTAGGCGCATAATTATATTGAACCATTGAACTAAATAAACACAAATGCAATTGAAAATTGAATAAACTACAAGTAGATTCCATACCTCCTCCAGACATTGCACATCATGTGCCTTGTTTGATGTCCACCAACTCTAATTGGGAAAGTGGGTGTAATTTAGTGTTGGGAGAGGGTTATTCTTACATGAATGAAAGGAATCCCTCATTGTTTTTCGACCAGAAGGATAAGCATGTCATATGAGCTCCAACATCCCACAAATTCCTTTTAAATACACCATCAAAGAATATAGGATAGTTATTTTGATGTTCATTAAATGTTTCTTCCAATCCTAGAACCTCCAAGTCAATATCCCAATTCACTAGTAGATCCTTTAGAAGCAACAAGATCATGGGATATGCTATGACAAGACCTTTCGATAGGTTATGACAGGCTCAATTTTGATCCTTTCTGGGACCCCTAGGAAAGTCCTTAAACACCTCATGGGCTATGCTAAGGTAACATCAAATTCTTTCACATTTCCTCCATCAAGAAGCTAATGAATGTCCCAATCTCATTTATTTGAACCTAATGCACATCATGTGGAATGTCCATCATCCACGATTATAAGGTTTAACTAAGTGACCTCAACAGAGAAATAACCATTAACTAAATAAAGGCATTTACCATGCGTAGAGTGAGGACACTAAGGTCCGCTTCACTTTGCCATAGCCCTTACCTATGTCCAAGATGTCGCACATACTTCATTCGATCCAGTAGGTGCCATTTATTGAATAATTATGGTTCACAAACAATTTATATTATATCCTTTTTCATGGAATTTTAACATCCACCTTGCACTTCGTTCCAAACCGATAAAAATAAAAATCAACTTTTCTTTTGACACGCATATTTTCAATGACACTTCTAAGATGGACAAGGGACCTTTGGATAGGATATGAAAGCCTCAATTTTGATCCCTTCTGGGATGCCTAGGAAAGTCCTTAAACATCTAAATATCAACTAACTCCTTTCATCCTGCTGCTATCAGAAGGTTGAACAATAGGGGTAAGTTGTAGTTCGCTAGTTAGTTAGTTAGAACAACTTTATGTCTTCCCTCGAAAATAAACATTGAAAAATTGGTAAAAATAGAACATATCTTAAAGCGCTAATCAATCTATGTTTCGTTAAATTTAATAATAAGTTTGAGTGGAAAAAGGTATATTTAATTAATTATTTTATTTTAAATTTAAATTTTTAATCCTATTTATAATTTAACACTTATTAAACTTTTATAAAAATTAAAAAAAAATTAAATGCGTTTTAAAGGATTTAGATTTAAATGGATTTATATTATTTTATATATATTGATGGATTTTTTTTAATTATTATTTTAAAATGTTTTATATATTTCATCCATACAATAACACAAAATTAAAATATACTTTATATTTATATATTTTTTGAAATAAAAAATATATTTGATGATTAATTATAAATAAAAAAATCAAAAAGTTATAAATGCGACTTTTTAAAATTATTTCCCAACTTATCAAAAACAAATATTATAATTGCTTAATTTTTTTCTCTTCTCATTTTCCCATACTAATACTAGTGTATTTTTTATGGTTATTAAATTTTAAAATTAAAAAATATATATATTATTATTTTTTCATTTGTTCTTCTTATTTATAGTTAATTATATTTTTTCTTGAAATAGTAATTGTTTTGTTATTCAATTTTGAATTAAAAGTAACTTTCCAATATATATAGGTTCAAAGTCATTACAACATACTCATTATAAGTTTTATTCATGTTATTATGAGAATTAAACCTAAGTAGGAAGGATAACAATCATTACTCACAACTATCCAAACTACATCCACTTAATTTATAATTAATCATATTATTGTTAAACTTTCTTAAATTATTATTATTTTTTTTTAAATTTTAAACAGTCCAATCTTTAAATAAACATACTAAACTAAAATAATATTGAATAAAATGTGATGAATAAAGTATCTACAGGAAAAATAAAAAATTTCAAAACTTTTAACTAAAACTTAACAATGATATATCTCTTATGTAAATAAATAAAAACTTACTAAATAAAAAAAATAAAAACCTTTAACATTATAGAAATTTATAGTAATCTAATTCGAAAACAATAACAATCATTACTCACAACTATCCAAACTACATCCACTTAATTTATAATTAATCATATTATTATTAAACTTTTTAAAATTATTATTATTTTTATTTTATTTTAAACAGTCCAATCTTTAAATAAACATACTAAACTAAAAAAATATTGAATAAAATGTGATGAATAAAATATCTACGGGAAAAATAAAAAATTTCAAAACTTTTAACAAAAACTTAACAATGATATATCTCTTATGTAAATAAATAAAAACTTACTGAATAAAAAAAATAAAAACCTTTAACATTATAAAAATTTATAGTAATCTAATTCGAAAACAAAAACTAAATTTAATCATCCAAACTATAACATCCGTACGTTAACCTAACCATTTAATCATCCAAACTATAACACTTACAACCCTTCATGCCTCGTGCAAAATCTCATAACATGCATAGTGGTAGTGTAACGTAGGGAGTCCGGAGTTCTCACACGGAATTGAATTTCCCCATTTGACAAGGTTTAATCCTCCGAAAGTTCATTGGCATGTTACTCATAATATATGTTATTTTTATTACCTAAAATAATTAGGTGTTGTTTAAAGTTTGAAATGATTTTTTTTTATTGGAATGTGACATAAATTTGTATGAAATTATTATTTTTGTTGTTTAAAATTTATTTATATATTTATAAATAGATTCAATATGTTTAAAAATTTCTTTAACACTTGGATTATACATAAATAATTATTTTGTGAATTTAACAATTTATCATCAAATAATTTTAAGTAAAAATTCCTAAAAAAATATCTTAAAAAAAATAATTTCTTAAAACCTTTAAACTACTTAAAAAAAATTATTCTTGCAAGAACCACCCGCCTAACTTACCTATCTTAAATATTTGTCCTTCATGCTTTTTTAACTTTCTTTCTGAATTTCTAGAACTTTTCTTCATTTCCACCAAATTATATGCTATCATATCTTCACAATGTGTATACATTAGGGTCATATAACTTTGTTAGGGATATAACTTTTTTAAGGTTGTATGAGAGACAATTTTTCTAGCACACGTGTTTGTGTCATGCTTTTACATCAAGGTTTGTTTTATGTTTTTTTAAGGAACTTAATGTAATCATAACACAAACTCAATGTAAAAGTGATAAAAAATTGAATTTTTCATCGAATTGTCTTTGCATTTAAAAAATATGTGAAAATTCAAGGTGATCTTCATTTCATTTTCTCTTGATGTGGTAGAGAAAATATTATTGGAATTGGGGAGAGGTTTGTGGGGTATTCAATAGAAATCCAACGAGGTTTAAGGGTTTTTCATTGGTTCTACTAGTTTTCCGTTGCAGGAAAGTTAAGTTTTTTTCTCATTTTCGCCATTTTTTTTAATTTGAAGATTTTATTTAGGATTTGGGATTTCAGGTATAAGTGGATGGGAGTTGGAATTGATGCAAGGGTTTATATTCCAGACTAATGATTTCAAATCGATCTTGCACTAGGGTTTAAGAAATGAGATTACAAATTATTAAACAAAACAAAAGAAGGATTTAGGATTTCCATTCCTCTTGCTCCTTTCCCTCATGTTCCTCCTCTTCCTTTTGTTCTTCCTAATCTATCACTCCCTCTCCTTTCTCTTAATATTCTCTCTCTCCTACTTTCTCTTTCCCTTTCCTTTTCTCCATCCCTCCTTCTCCTTTCTATAACTCTCCTTCTTTCTCTTTCCCTCTTCCCCAAAACTTGTATTTTCATTACCCCACCCCTCTCCACAATCTATTGTGCATGTCAGGATTTTGCAACGTCCATTGTGTGGAGGCTATGTTAAGTTTGTATTAGATTAATAATGCAGAATATATTTTAAAAATGTTAATTTTTTTACTGGCATCACATTTGCATTGAGTATTGTTTCGTTTTCATCATTTTTTCCTTGTACCTACATCACTAAAAAAATTCCATGTGTTGTATTCATCATGTTTATGTCATTTATGATGTTGCATTGATGTAGCGTCATGTAGTTAAATGTATAGTGTCTTGTTAGAGTCATGTTGGTTTCATAATAATATATTTGATAAAAAAAACTACGTGCTATGAAATTATTGTTGTATTTGCACACAATCTTATTGTCATTCTTTCATGGAGTTTCAACTAATCATTGACAATAGTGCAGTTTGTAGACTCTACTTTCATGAACCACAGTAGAAATTAGGAAATCATACATCCTCCCTGTAACTCACATATTATCTTCGAAGTTGAGGCTAATACATTAAAATGAAGAAGAAAAAAAACCACAATTCAAATTGTTGATAACTACTTAGTGTTGTGATATACCACTAACCCAGGCTCATGCTAAATAATTCTTCCCTATCAACTTATTTTATTTTGGTGGGATTGATAAAACCTTTATGTCCTCAAATAAAATTCTTCAAGTTCCCAAAGGATTTAGGCCTACATGGAACTTTTTTTTTATTCATTAATATATCTACACTTCTACATCCTAGTAGTCCTAATTCATTAGTATTGCAATATTCCACTTTCTTTGTAGTTAAATTTATCCTTTCTTGTCTTTGACCATCGGAAATGGAAGGGACTAATTGAGTGGCATTTTAGATGAAATACTCTTCTTTCACATTTTATCGAAGATGGAAATTTATTTCAACTTTTCTTCTGTAATTACCATGGATATTTCACTGGAACAATGCACTAGATTATTTCTCATATTTATAAAAATAACTAAAATACAAAAATTCGAAAAGAACAAGGAAAATAACACGCCATTCACATAAGATGTATCTTGGGAAACCCGATACAAAAGAAATCCTAGCTAGAAGGTGAGGCTTATGCTCTGCTCTCTTTTATTTAGTTATGAAAATGTAGCTACAGAGAAAGGTGAACTCACTATGGAGTTTCCTTTAACATTTTTGCTATGGAAAATTTGAGGGGTCAAATTTTTCCCATGGCCAAAATTAGGGGCTCTAGAAATTTTGGTTTGGCGAATTATTTACATAGAGGGGTTTCACTATATATAGCCCCAAATTTATTTTCAAAAAATTATACCTAAAACACTAAGCCCATGGGTATTTCTCAGGGGAGAGCACGAAAATCCATTCTTTCCTTGTAAAATTTAAACCAAATCCTCTTATTCACCCATATTTTATGGTAATGGCAATTATTCAAAGGTATTTCACCAATATTTTATGGTAATGACAATGATTTGGAGGTATTTGACCCCATGTTAGGGCTCTCGGTCCTAGCATATGAAGAAAAATCAATGGTGATCACAAGTGTGTGGGTGACGGGAGAACAAATGATCATTAGGATGGTGGTGGAGAGTTTGGGAGATGCCAATCCTGGGCATCTTCAGTGAAGATTTCATCTTCAAAACTATCATGAGCATACGACCAATAGGAGGATACCTGGGTCGCATATTGGGGAAATAATCCCTTGTGATCATGCTTATGAAAGAAGCATGTATGAAACTGGTACTTGAGCTGATGTAGCCCCTCCTGTTTCGCCTGGGCAGTGTCTCTGACTATGTAAAATCCTATGTGCAAACCATAGGGAATGAAACATATCTTCTTATATTTGACTAAGGAGGCATTGTAGCCTTGAAAGATGGTTTGGTATCATATCTCCCCCAAAATGAGGCGATCTGGGACATGAACAAGGAGAAGGTGGGGCATGCCAATAGCTCCAAACACCCTAATATAAGTGTTAGTTTCTTCGAAGTACCAATGGCCAACTTTTTCTATCATCTTCTTTGTCGCCATCAAAATACGAGGGCACTCTTTTATATAGGAACTCATCGCATATTAAATAATATGATCTCTTGTATCTATTTTCCCATAATATGTTGAGATAGACATGTACAAGAAATTTAAAAACATGACAACTCAAATTCATACCTGCAAAAATGTTTCTTGCGCAAATTACATCCAACAAGTAGGATGCCATGTAGAAGGTCAGAACCTCTCCTTCCTTTGGTGTTTGAGCCTATGAAAGATTGATACTTAGTTGATTGGATATAATGTCTCCCCAATTGAAGTTGCTTCCTAAAATCGCCACGGTGTAATCTAAGGGTATCCATGCCTCTGAAAATTTGTAACAATCCTTTTCTCCATATAACCGACATATTAACGCCATGAGATACATGTATGGCTCTCGAAGATTTACTGTGTTTTACTAGCCAGTGCTCCTATTTGTGAATTTATTGTCTTCTTTCCACCATGAGGCTAGCAATCAGCTGGTATCATGAACCTCGTAGAAATTGACCATGAAGTCTATGTTTAACCTTTCCTTCCGGGTCTCTAAGTTTGTAGTACTTCAACACCTCCACTGAAAGGAAAACACAAACACACTCACCTGGCTCATTTTTGATGGTGCACTTTACTGTGTCGGCATGGTCAATTATCCATACCAAGGTCTTGATGCAGGGAAGAAATGGGGTCTAGCTAGCCACCCTATGCAGGTTTGACCTCCGAATGTTTGGAAACAAATCATCGTGCAATATTCGAACATTCGGATTTCTATTAGGCATGAAATCAGGGAAGTCCTCCTGACTAATTTTGTTGTACAGGTCGTGCCAATTCATGATCACCACTTTAGACCTTGTGATTTCCTCTGTGTCACCAAACACTGAAGGCTCGGTAAACTTCTTCTTGGTGGAAGTGTGGATAACTGACTTTGTCTTTGAGGAAAAACCCAACTCCCTTGCAACTCTCGGCATAGATCCCCCCCTGACCTTTGGTTCCTTTAGCTTAGGCGTCCTTTGTGAGCAGTTGGTTGTCAACTTTCTTGGAGGCATTTTCTACAAATAGAAAGAGTGAGATACCAACCTATCGCAAGTGTTAAAATGATAAAGACAATACACTCCTCTTCCTTGCACAATATTAACCTGGTTTAGAGTTAAAGATTGGTTGTAAGATCTTCGACAGGTTCTCTCGCTCCTTCGATTTCTCTGGGGAATGAAATATTTGTGCACAAAATGGCGCATTAGAATATGTATTTGTAATTTAAACATAGATCATACTTACCTTGTCACATCAGTTCTTAAATTCATGTGTATAAATGTGCCTTGCACAAAACATCACTAAATCCGAACCATGCTTGGGATTATATGCAATGCAGATTGATAGTACAGGAGCGGTTTACTTCATAGTTCATCAGTCGATTCAACTTCTAGTGTTTAGTTGGTGTGCGGGATAGTAAAGTGGGTTGCATGAAACATTATTTGGCCTCTTAAATAACAAAATCTGATCTTGTTTTTGCCGAAAAATATCCCATCAACCTATTAATTCTTCTCATATTTTCAACATTAGTATGATTGACGTCGAGGGAAAAAGGAAGGGGCTTGAAATGGAACCAAAGTGTAGAGTGACCACGATCGTCGATGTAGAATGTGGAAGGTTCGATGAAAAACACCATCGTATGATGCCCTATTAGTCTTCTGATAGAAAACGAGTGGATCAACTTTGACAATTTTCTTAAATGTTTTTCGTTGATACCTTTAGCCGAAATCTCTGATGTCGACCCAAAAATCCCTATAGTGATGACATGGAAATGATGATTTGGAGATACATATATGACAGAGGGATCATTAAGGGATGACATAGGGAAAATAGGTCGCGTCGTACGAATAGCTTACACGATAAAGACACGTGGTGGTTGATTTCATGGGAAACATTTCTTTGGGATCAGTGATTTCCTTTAGAAAAAAGTCTGGTTTTTGCACTATATTCTACCCACGCTAACATCGTAGCGATGATCAATGATCGACGAAGTGTTAAAGTGAAATTTTTCGCAGTTTTGTCTGTCGAATTCTGTCGATGCCGAAGAGGTAACGACAATCGATGATGGAAGACTTTTTTGTTTTAGATTTACCTCTTGAATCTCTGCGATGCCAAAGTGTATTGACGATGTTAAAATACTATATGATAAGCCAAATTTCATCGATCGACAATTGTTAAAAAAATTTAAACCATGCACTTTTCGAGTGTATCACACATTGTTACCTAGAAAAATTCAAACCATCAAAACAAAAAACAAATGGTCTATGATAAGGTTTAATGACATAGAAGAAAAAAATCCAATCATCTTTGATACAGACTTAGACTTAGAAAAATGAAAAGTGGTACCCAAAAATAAAATATTTAGCAAAAATTTTTAGGGTGTGTTCAGTGCTCAACAAATGGAAATTCTCTGGGTGAAAACATAATCTCTTCTCTTTCCTTTGGTTTTGGATGGTGAAAAAATATGATTGAGAAACCATCTGGATTTGCTTTCAACAAATTCTTTCCTATCAATGTGTACACAACTTCCCAGGTTCGTGAATTCGGATCTGTAACACCCCAAGGCCATGCTCCTGCTAAATTGTAATTATGTTTATAGGATGGTGAGTCGAGTGGTTGTAATATGAGAGACTTATGTGTTTATTAGGCTGGTGATCCAGATGCTAAGGCCAATGAGCCTGATTTTGTATATGTAAACACTCGCATCATTAATAAAATTACACTGTTGCATGTAGACCGACCACAAAGAAGAGTTATGGGGGACTAATCTCGAATAGGTAGGGTATGGAAGGGGGCTAAGTGTATAGGCATAGGTCCTAAGCTAGAGGGATTACCTATAAGGGAATAATATTTTATTATTATTTCCCAAAAATCTATGGTTGAAATAAGTTGTGTTGTTCTAAGTTCCTGGGAGAAAGGGGAACAAGTGCTAAGTGGAACTCATGCGGCTCCAGGAAGACATGTATCAGCCTGGGCACATGCAATTTATAGCTAGGAAAGCCAGATCATTGGGGGGTTTGATTCCCATTCGGGTGTTGTTTCCATCCTTGCGTCTGGTCCATTTTGTAGTTTCCTCGTGACCCTTACAATTCTCAGGAAGTCTGTCACTTTCCTGATTGACCATGGATTCACGTATTGAACCAGTTCTCCATCATCATTACCTCTGTATCTATTACACATTTATGGAATCCTGCAGTCATACTTGATTTATCCCATGTGTCTCATGTGAATCCCGACGCAATTGTATTCTCCTGAGCCATGTTGTGTCTTAGCATTTGGTTGTTTCCATTTTCAGTATCCATACCCATTTTTTGTTTTTACCATCACCTACATGCAGTTGAATGTTGTTTCTTGTTTCTTAGGAGTTGAATTGAAGAAGAAGGTTGCCAGGCCTTTGAGAAAATATCCCAGGTGACCGATTTTTCTGGGAAGTGAGTTCTCCTAGAAGGGAGTCCCATAGAAACTATAGTACTCTGAGAATTCTGGTCCAGCCTGTTGCTGAAGTCTAAGGTAAGTGAGGTGTAGTAGCCAATGGACTTGTATTAGTGAAGGTTTACCCTCCTGGGTTGGAGCAGGCATGTGGTGAATGAGGGTTTGTGGGTTGTGGGCGTAAGTGGCTCCTGCGATAAAATATCATTCATGTTGTTTTGTGCAACTTCCTTGTTGTCCTTGCCAAGCCTAGAATTCCCTTTCCCGATGGATTTTAGTCCCATATCGGTGGTGACCCACTACTGAGCATGATGAGAAGCATGGTATAAGGCTGGGAGGTTTGTGGAAGGTCTGCACGTAGTTAATGGTCATCTATTAAAATATAAGTAAAAATTGTGTTCATTGTATGTTGTGTATTTGTATTTGCATTATAATTAATTAGTAATACATGTATATATATATGATGCATGCATTTGCTAAATGTTTATTCTGCATGAACATGTGTATGAGTAGAGTATGGACATCTATTTAATTTCACTATATAGATATATATTTATAAGTGTGAATACCAGATGTTATCTCTATCTTCCGATTCAATTTTATATGTCATTATTTCCACAAGTTACTCAATGGCATGGCCTGGCCTGCTGTTAAGGTTGTGGATGTCACATAAATGGTATCATAGCTAGTTGAGCTAAGTGAAGTTTTCGAGTAGTGGTGTTTCCCGTCCTGTTAGTGTCTAGGGACATTACAAGATCCACCTATGGATTTCGACCCTTTTTTCACCTTTGTTCCTCTTTACCATGACCCACACCCTTCTTTGACAATTCTTGGGCAAGGCATCCACTGGCTTGAGGATAGTTTTTAGTTATTATTATTCCCTTTCTACAGTGTCGCTCCACTACCAGTGAGAATCCATAGCCTCGACAGAGTCACCTTGACATCACAAACCTTTCTCCACTGCCACCGAGCATCAATATCCCTGACAGACTTATCTACATACCATCTAGGACTTTGCACTCCTTTTAATATAAATCATTTTCTTCTAGCATAAATGCCATGAGTGAGTCAAAGAGGAGGACATATGTTATTGGCAAGGTGAAATTGTTAAGGTGTAGACTTTCCTAGCTCTATCTAGAGGTATATGTGATCCTTTCCAACTAGCCATCATTTAATTTGGGATTTACAAGACCACCAGGTGAATATTGCTTCACTTACCAAGGTAGTATTATTGCAAAGACAAGAAGTCGATCTTCTTTGAAAATTGGTGTCTATTTAGTATCTTGTATTTCACATGCTAGTGTGGGTCAGATGTAATGTATGTTATACTATATTTATTAAAATAAACCACTACTTTACAAATCACAACATAATTCAAGAAAATAACAAGAAAAATAAAGAAAAGAAAAATTTTGCAGTTGGTCTTCCCTAAACCCACACAGTTAGCTTGATCAAAATTTATGCTAAAAAGAAAAAGAAACTCAAACAAAAACATCAAAAGACACTTTTTTATTTTATTTTATTTTTAGGAGAAGTATTTTTTTAGGGCCTGGTCATTCACTAGGAGGGTGTCGGATTCGCCCCTCATATTTTGCAACCGGTATGTTTCTTCCCTGATCTTGTCGGCCACCTAAAAAGGTCCAAGCCATAGGTTTTGTAGTTTTCATTGTTTTCCTTTGGACTCATTTTCTTTATCCCACTTCAAGACTAGGTCCCCTAATTCAAAAAATTTTTCTCTAGCCTTATGTTTGTCGAACCATCATTTAACTACCTGTTGATGAGTGGTGAACTTAGTTTTATCCTTTTCCCATTAATCATCCAACATGAGAAGGGTATGAATCCTTTGTTGTATATCAAATGAGGGATGGCCTCTAGATGCCTAGGAAAGATGTAAAGATGGAAGGTACAATCCATTTGGGAGAATGGCTTCTTTCCCATATACCAGAATGTACAAAGAGTTTCCTATGGCTTATTTAGTTGTCACTCTATCAGCCCACAGGGAATTATGAAGTAAATTGTGCCAATTTCTCTAATTTTTAAAAATTGTCTTTTTTAAAATATTTTTATTAGTTAACTCTGCTACTCCATTCCCTTGCAGATAATAGTTTGCATAATATCTTATTATGATCCATTTATCGAGGGTGAATTATGTCAAGTGTGTGGAAGAAAAATAGCTAGCATTGGCAAAAAAGAGGACAAAAGGAATCCCAAACCTTGTTATTAGTTGTTGTTCTAAAAATTGGATCACTAAATTTTCATTAATGTGCATGAGAGGGATAGCCTCTGCACACCTTGTGAAATAATCTATTGTAGTCAAGATATACTTATGTTTTTTCAAATAATTGGGAGTAATTTCTCTGATGAAATCTATTCCCCATTGCTCAAAAGGTTTGGATATAGTCACCAGATGGAGTGGAATGGATGGCCTCTTTTCCCTATTGGTACTCACTTGAAAATATTTACATTTCATGGCATATCCATGAGTGTCCGTGAACAAAGTGGGCCAATAATAACCAACCCTTAATATTTTTTGTGTCATGGTTTCGCCTAGAAAATGTCCACCTGTTGGGTCATCATGGATTTGTTTGAGTACCTTTTCCACGTCATTATGTTAAATACATATAAGGAGTACTCCATTGTAGTTTACACAGAAAAACAGATAATTTATGAGGCGATATTTAGCGGATTTTAACCTAAGGGCTCTCCTTTTTCTAGGCTTTAGGTTTTCCGGAGAAGTTCCATGATGTAGAAGATAAGACAAGTTTCCATACAAGGATTCTTTCCTGGGAGGTATGTATAAGGATTATTCATAGCATAATGATAGTTCATTTTCCCAACCGGGGTCTTCTGTGTTAATTGGATCTTGGGCCTTAACAACCAGTTTACAGAATCCTTGTCCTTTGAATATTTTGGTAGGTTTTATGTCTAGATCAAATTCTTGAATGACTGCCATCCAATTTCGCATCCTTTCTCCCATCTCCTATTGAGTGAACAGAGATTGGACCACTGGATGTGGTACTATGACCTTAGTGTGATTTTTCAGTATATAGGATTTGAAGTGTTTGACTACTTTATATACTGCATAATCTTGTTTGTATATAGAAAGGTAGTTTAGTTTAGCTCATTGGAGGTTGGTGTTGATAAAGGAAACTGGTGCTTCATTGTTCTCATCATCCTTTTGGGTAAGTACTACAACCAAGGATTGGTGAGAAGAAAAAGTATAAAGGAAAAAATCTTTGCCAAAGTCAGAGCTTCGCAACACTAGTGCTTGAGAGATGGAAGTTATGATGTTATTGAAATCTCCTCTCCTTTATTCATCCCATTTAAACTCTGCATCTTTGTGAATCATTTTTTGTAAAGGTTTAACAGTTTTAGCAAAGTCAGGAGTAAATTTTCTTACAAATTTGATTTTCTCGAAAAACGATTGCATGGCCTTTTTGTTGTGAGGAAAAGAGAGTTGAGGTATTGTTTTTATTCGCTCAGGGTCGATGTTGATTCCTTCCCAATATATGATATGACCTAATAATTTTCCTTCCTCTACACCAAAAATGGTCTTCTTAGGGTTCAAAGATATTCCATACTTCCTACACCTTTCAAAGATCTGAGTCAAATGTTGAATGTGATCTTCCTTATATTTTGAGTATACTATTACATCATCTAAATAGAATACCACACACTTGTTAATCAATACCCAAAAATATACATCCATGGACCTCTAGAAGGTCACCCCTACATTAATCATCTTGAGGGAATGCATTTATAAGCAAAGGCTCCCCACTTGGTTCAGAAGGTAGTTTTTAATTGGGCCTCTTCTAAAACTAGGACCTGGTTATATCCCGAGAAACCATCTAGGAGGGAAATATTTCAAGTCCATATATTGTCTATAAGATTTTTTCCATGGGAGGTACCAAGTAGTTATCATTTTGTGATGCTCTGTTAAGGTTTAAAAAATCCACACACAAACGGATTTCTCTAGACTTATTTCTAACATGCACCAGAGTGGCTACCCATGAAAAATGTCTTACCTTAAAGATAATCTTAGCATATAATAATTTCTTCAACTCTTGATACATTAGGGGTTCCAGAGATGGGTGGTACTTCCTAAGCTTCTATTGGAAGGGTTTTATTCCATATTTTAGTGGGATCATATGATGGATAATGCGATTATCATAAGTTTTCAATTCTTGGTAGGACCAAGCAAAGACATCTTGATATCCTTTAAATAATTTAACATATGCCTTCCTATCTTCTTTGGATACTTTCTTAGCTATTTTGACATTCTTGGGATTCTCTAGGGTGCCTATGTTTATAGTTTCATATATAGGGCATGAGCTCCCTGTTTTTTCATTCTTCGGTTCTCTAACTATTTCCCTTAGGTCGAAAATATTCTACGTATTGGCCACTCATTTTGGTATTGTGTGAAACTTTGGTTCGTCATCGGAGTGATATGTGCCCCTCTTATATTCATGGATATTCGATTCTAAGAGGAGTTATTGGAATATTTCGTCATCAATGGCCAAATCCTTAAAATTCTCTTGGTTAGTCAAGAAATATACAATTTGTTCATCCCCTTCAAAGAATTTCTAGTTAGAAATTATGTTAGGCATCGATGGTTTGTAGAGAAGTTCTACTACAAACATTAAGGCTTCATAGTCTTATAAAGGAGATAATCTTAAGGGTGTGGTGGCTAAATAATTAAAAAGATTATTTTTGGTCCTGGGAACACCGATAATGTTGAAGTTGTAACACACATGTTTCCGCCAGCTTGTAATTAATCATAAAATAGGATTACCATGCTAAGTCATGTTGACAATGTAAATGTATTATTGTTAAACTGCCCATAACTGACTGTTAGTGGGTGAAGCCTTGAAGTACGAGCCATGATATATCTAGAGGAAAGAAATAAGTTAATGAAGAAACGACTAGTGGTGAATCATCAACCACCCCCCTGAATGGAAACATGGTCTAGCTACAGGATGTCAGGTCGAAGTACCACATAGGCCTATAGACTCGAGCTTCCTTTTGATAGAATGAACAGGATAGGTTAGAAACCTTCCATAGGAGGGAAGGTAAGGAACATACAGAGACACATCGAGAGAGGAGACACATGGGGAATAGAGTACACGATTGTAAGGGAGATGTGTGAACCCAAAGGAAGTGTCAAGAACACGGCCTGAAGGACCCAAACACGAGCTTGATGTTGAGGAAGCATTTGATAAACCTTGCAGGGTCATTGTGACAGAGAGAGTTTCTCTGAGAGATGATGTAAATTCCCTAGTGATATCATGCCTTGGCATGGAGGTGGCCAGAGTGCTAAGAATGAATGCCTCTAATCCTATGGTTGGGTGGATAGGCACACACCCATAGTCAGTTACTAGGATGGACCATGTAATAAATAAGTATTGTCATACCCTATAAAGTTGACATGAAACTATGTAATAAAAATTGGATATACTATGAATGACCCAAGGATGTCCATGTTTTCTTAATGGTTATACTGTATCTTTTTATTCTGGTTTAAATCGTGTATTTAAAAAAGTATGGAATTTTCTGATTTCTACACGTAAATTCCCGATCCCTGTGGTGGCTTAAGTTAAAATAAGTGGATTGTGAGTTCATCGACCTTTGTCACAGTTCTCTCGAGTGAACATCAATGACCCCAATTTCCCTAAGTCCTCAGGAGGATAAATTCTATTAAGATCAGGAGAGATAGTGCATGTATGCACAGGCTCTCTACGAGGTAGGCAAAGACTGATAATTCCTCAAGTTCTAGAGTTGAGGAATGAGCATAAGGGGTGCGTGAAAGGATTCTTCCAAGCTTTAAGTTCAAGAGATAAAGCACAAAGCTCTTAATCCTTTTAGAGCTAATAAATCTCAGGAAGAGCAATGAGGTTGGAGTATTGAAATAAGGGAAGGTCCCTTTGTTTAGAAGATGAATGGATGAAATCTATTCAAAAAGAGAAACGATTTGATGTAACCGTTGGATACAGGAAAGAGCGTGGGAGTTAACCCTGGAGTCATTTGGACTTCGCGAGTTCATTGAAATGAGAGAATTAATCACAAGGGAGGTAAAATCCCCGAAGTTCCGAAGTCACGAGGTTAACTCTGAACCTTAGATCTGAGGCTGCTCAGGAACTACCCCGATTACTAGATCTGGGAGGTAGACAATAGTCAAGTTACTAGAACTACCTATGACTTAAGAACCTGATAGCGAACATGTTAGTTCATGGAGGAAATCAACCTACATCATTGATCTCATCGGGAATGGAACATCAATGAATAGAATCAAACTAGATTCGAGCGAGCACTCCCTTGATGGCGTAGGTTGAACCGCGCAATCACCGCAAACTATCGATCTATGAATGGATATCTAGGGTGGCGAATCATTGTGGAACACAAAGGTGAAATTAATAGATGCGCTAGTTTGAAGCACACAATTTACCAACGCCGTTGATCTCGTCGGGATGGAATATCAACGATTCCGGTTAAACCAAGTTGGGCGATCACTTTCCAAATTAGGGAGGTCAAACTCTTTTATAAAAACCATGCATGTTGGGGCCCCAAAATTACTGTGAATGTCGACCATCGTTGACCTTCTATATGATTTTGACAAGATCCCTAAAACACAAGGAGTGCATGGGAAATAGATATCTTCAAGAAGATCAAGCTCAGAAGAGATAAGCACTTTTTAGAAGTTCATATAAGTTCCAAGAGATGGACTCATAGGAGGAACAAAAACTGAGGGATTTAAATACTTACAAAATCCTTTAAGTTAGAGGAATTTAAAATCTCAATAGGAGGAGCAACAACATCTGTTAGATCGGTTGTGGAGAGGATCCTGGACCATTAAATCAGCATCTAGTGAACAAAGGAAGCGTAGAGGAGAGGAACAAATCCCATCCGTTGGATCTACGAGTGAAGGACCAGTAACCGTTGTATCCAGAAGTAATTGCATGAGACTTAACCCTTGTTTACACAGGAGAGTGGACTTGTCAAAGTCCCAAACTAATTTGGGACTGTCCATCATTAAGGAGGATAGGTGGCATAATATCTGTTAATTAAGGTTGGTTGTCATTGATGTCAAACCTTGAAGAAAGCCCCGTGGCACAAAGGTTTGGGTAATGGACCCAATGTTTTTTGATGTAAATATGAATCATTATTGTTTTTTCATGGTTGATAAGAAGTAAATATGGATGAACTCCAAAGTGGTCCCCTTATGGTGAAAGCCCTCACGGGAAGACGCTTTGTGGAGTAAGAGAACCCATGCTTAATTGTGGAATAATGAGATGAAGGAAAGTGAATTTTTCAGGGAAAATATCCTAGATGGATAGTGCTTGTCATGTCATTTCCGTTGGTATGTGGAACATCACATAATTCCTCACGGTTAGAGAGTTATGGCCATGAGAAGTTGGAGACCCCATGTTTGGGTAATGGACCCAAGTCTGTTTGATGGATAATGGTATGAGTTATGATATATTTTCAGATAATACTATTCTATATGGATATTAC
>ML785031.1:817701-842027 GCA_009831015.1 Picea engelmannii | reverse complement strand
CCCGTGTCGGAAACACTGCCTTCAAGGATCGGTGTGATGAACTCGGCCTGAGAATTCTGCGAGTCGTGAACGTTCACGACGTGGTGACAAAGATACCCGGTGTCATATTCAATGAGAATTTTCGGCTCTGGAAAAACGTGATGAACAGAAATCCTTGGACATATTCTCACGTCGGCGTGGAACTATCCCTCGATCACAAGTTACACACGGAATTCTTCAAAGGAGAAACTCATAACCCATCATGCATTCACGACCTGGCAACGTATCTGCAGGTTTTGACATGCTGCAGCTACCACCATGATCGTCTGCATCGGCATGATCGGCATACCAATGACCACAAATTGGATTATCAGAGAAACTCAGACTACGGCCCTGCCTTAATAAGCCAACTACGTAGGTTCTTCTTCAATCTTATATTATTTTACCCCTCTATTATCTTCCTCTAGCTCTCGGAAGAGAGACTACGGGATAATCTAAAACTGTGTAGGGAATGAAAAGAAAGTTAAGAAGTATGTTTGGGAATATGGATACTTATGACTGGTAGAGTATCTTGTAGATTAAGAATTCAGTATTAAGATTTAAAATTGGTAAATGAAAGGTTTTTGTTAAATAAATAAAATTACATAATAATTTGATGTTTCAGGTAACTTATTTGATATTCAGGTATGTTTGATATTTGATTTTATTATTATTATTATTACCTGTTGTTTTAATTTTATATATTTCAATATAAATTACTTGAAATTTAAAATTATCCCGATTGAAAATAGTTTTTCCGACCATACGAAGAAGCAATAACACTTGGTCTCTTCTCGTACATAAGTAAAAAGAAAATGTGCTTACGAGTAAGATTGAACACAGAAAATATGCTTACGAGTAAGATTGAACAGGTCATATCATTTCGGACGCATATTCTCTCCTACATCAGCCAAAACAAGATGCCTTACGATTAAGATTGAATCGGGCATACCATTTTCTGGCCGGGAGAGAGAGACCATTTTCAGTTGCAGTTAAGAACAAGTGTTCGTCTAGCATGGTTGCGTTCAAACCTGTAATCCATCGTCGCTGGCCAGCAGTCAATCTTCATACCCTACCACCTTTCCCTGTATATATATGCCAGCACTTTGTATGGCGATACTAGTTGTCTCTCTATATGCCAGAACATTGTATGGCGATCTCAGTGCTGGTAGAGACTAATATGTTCATTCTTCAAATTATTAAATTTATTTATACGTTAAAAAAACTTAATATTTGAAATTTATTTATACGTTAAAAAAATTTAATGTAAAATTGTAATTTTATTAAGTAGGCGTATACCTATTGGTAATGGGCATAATTAATCACCTTTTAATTTAAAATTTTAATCTGATGGATAACAATTGAAAATGCTAGCATATTCTTAGTCGTCCTCCCAAATCAATGAATATGATTTACTCTTCATAACTTCCTTGTATTTTTGAATGCATCTGTTAACCTATTTACTTTTTAACATTTACCTAATTATATTAAGAAATTACAATAGCATTTTATGATCGCTACTTGAATGATTAACCTTTAAGATTACCAAATTTGGATTTCTTCACATCCGTTTCATTTTCTGTCGCGCGTTTCATTTTCTGTCTATTCGGTCCATTTCTTTTTCTGGTTCGGTCCATTTCATTTTCTGGTTGTTTCATTTTCTGACTTTCAGCTTTTCTGTCCGTGCGATTTCATTTACTGGTTGTCCGCACTTTCATTTTTTTTGGCTGTCCGCTCACGCCTTCGCAATGAATTGTTCATGCATGAACATTTCCCTTTGTTATTAGAGCTATTAATAATGCGATGATTTGATTGCAGGCTGATTCTGATAAGTGTTATTTCCCTGCTTGGGCTGTCTCCATGGCTGTTGTTGGCAGAGAATTGGAGGTGATGGATTCGAGACTTTCAAGTGATGATGATTTCGATGGAAAACAAGCTATTAAATTATTGCAGATCGATTTTTTCTGCATCCAAGAAGATGCCCATAACAAACCTTCGATGAGAGCGGTAGTGCAGATGATGGAAGGAGAACAAACCTTCGATGAGAGCGGTAGTGCAGATGATGGAAGGAGAGAAAGAGGTTCCTGATACCCCGCAGGAGGGTTTTCAATTTGCCACGGGCGAAGAGATTCAATCCTAATTCGTGGCTAGTACTTGCGGTGGGCGACTCGCGGCTGGTGACACTCTTCGGCGTTTACCAGCTACGAATTTGTGACTGTGCTAGTCAATAATTTTATTTGTTAATTTTAATAATGATTATCTGAAAAAGTCTAAAATGTTTATTTTTTTAAGAATTCATTTATGTAGCCGCCCTTTCACTATGCCAGGAGAGCGAGGGAGAGGAGTGGATTAGCCGTTGTAATTATATCAAGAATTAACCTGGAGCGCAGAGACAAGTGGAGAGAAACCACTTAAGATTTACATTTTTATTTTTTTACGAATTCGCCATTTCATAAATTTTAACGTCATGAACGCGCCATGTGTTACACTAAACATTTTTGTAGCCTCCCTTTCACTATGCCAGGAGGGCGAGGGAGAGGAGTGGATTAGCCGTTGTAATTATATCAAGAATTAACCTGGAGCGTAGAGACAAGTGGAGAGAAACCACTTAAGATTTACTTTTTTTTTTCTTTTAACGAATTGGTCGTTTCATAAATTCTAACGCCATGAACGCGCCATGTGTTGTAGCCGCCTTTTCACTATGCCACGAGAGCGAGGGAGAGGAGTGGATTAGCCGGAGTGGATTACCTGGTGTAGTAATGTTGGATGCCCGGTTTAGCATGTGTTTCAAACTAGCACAGCGGCTAATTCGCCTTACAGTTGAGGAAATCTGAGATAGAGGAAACACGTGGATAGTTGATTAAATCCGTGATAACATGGAAACTTGGAAACTTGGCTTGTCTAATACGTGTAATTTTCAAGAATGAAGTTGAAGGAGTGCCTGCTAAACTGCTAAATGTAGTAATCTCAAAGGTTAATTATTTAAACGTGGCAATCATACGATGTTACAGTAATTTCTTAATATGATTAGGTAAATGTTAAATGCAAGGAAGTTATCAACAATAAATCTGAGTCTACTAAGAATATACTGACATCTTCAACGTGTAACCATCAAATTATAGTTTAAAATTAAAAGATAATTAATTGTACCCATTTCTAATAGATATACAGTGATTATGCTAAGCGCCGTTTCAACTAGGGAAACACATTTTAAAGGTTCAATATTTGCTAGGAAAATAGATTTTAAACATTGCATGTTATTATTAGTGAAATTCTTGAAATAACCAGCTTTGGCGCTGTGGAGTTTAAGAACAAAACAGATTACTGAAAATTACATATACAGCAGTGAACGCCCGGCTCGACCTTGCCTTCTTAATCCATTTCCTATGCGATAAAGTAAAATGCCTTTTACTTCCGTGAGTCCATATTTTGCCATATAACATTTTCTTCTGAAAGAAATTCTTGCAATTCTAAATTATGAATCTCATGAATACGGACAAGCTTTTCCGGGACTTTATGAATCTCATGAACACGGACAGGAATTTCCCTGACTTAACTTATCTCATGAACACGGACAGGCACTTCTGGGAGCTTACCAAAAGAAAAGGTTGTTCTGCAAGAGCGTCTTCATATCTTAGTTGTTTTTTTTGCATTGCCCATTTCAAGCGCCATTTTAACCAGGAAACCAACAAGCTCAGGCTTCTGAGCAGCTATATCCGCTGCAATATTTCAAAGTCCTTTCCCTGCAAACATCCTTAATCCATTTCATATGCTCGACTTTGAAAAATGTCCTCTTCTAATATGGAACTTTTAATCAAAGCTGGAAAAAACTCCAACTGAATAGAAAAAAAAAACTCTGTCAACTTTCTGTAATTCTTGAATATTCTATCTACATTTCTATAATCTATGCTATTTATTTACATTTCTGTAATCTTTGAATATTCTGTCACCATGGATGATTTTTTAATTGAATACTATTTATTTTTAAATGCAAGAATGATTGTGAGCTGTAATATTTAAATATTTTATGATTTTTGAATATTCCATAATTGCAGAAGATACTCTACTTTAAACGAGAGTTTATTAACCTAAAAATGAATCTGCCTACTACGAGTTTATTAATCTTTTTTAATCTATAAATGAATCTGCCTACTACAAAATAAACCTATTCCCGGATCAATGAAAAAAGTCAAGTGAACCTAATGCTCCCACGGTGGACATTCACATGCAATCAAAATTAAAAAGCTTTGCAATAGGCACCCCCAGAGCTATCTCTACCCTTCCGACTTCTATTCACCTGGACGACTTTGAATGTGGCTCGAACATGCCGAACGAAAATGAATGTGGCTCGAACATGCTCATGGGATCGTATGCACACATTAATAATTATTTTAGTCCAGCATAGTTGACAGAAGAGAAAAATGTTTTCTCTGAAATGGCATTTATAATTTTAAATATGAATTTATAATTATATTCTTTTGGTTGACTTTGTCAATCAGCTAAGCCTTTCCACGATGCATCTACGTATTAGGTATATTGATTAATGAAACATCCAATGGATAGACACTATTAAAAGCACGATGGTGTCCCACTACGAAGACAAGACAAGAATAACAAGTTAATTTTATGAAATAGAACGGTTTTTATTATACAACATATATTCAAGAATAACAAACCGATTATGGCAAAGAGATTGGTGTTTATTAAACATTTTCAATCGAAATAAAGAAAGTATTTATTAGGTGCAAATATGAAGTATTAGATATACTTGTTTTAAATGTAAGGTGAACCTTTCATGATTTGCAAGTATTCAAGATGGACAGAGTTAGTACAATTTAAAACCAGGTCCTTTACCTTTCCCTGGATCCCAGCGTTTACCTAATTGATCGGTATTTCTGATTGCCATGTTATAAAGTGGTTTTGCACTCTTTTTCCAGGAAATACATTGTCTCAAAATTATAAATTGGGTAAGCTCATTGCAAGGCGCACCAGCTGACAACGAGCCGGTCAGTGGATCGAATCCTTTGCACGGCCATCACCATTGAGTGCATAATCGGCACAGTGAACAAGCAAATCTCACAGCCATCACATGAGTGAGTAGTGGGCAGCAACGAGCATCCCAACCCATTACGGCCTTCGCAATTCGCAGGGAGTCCTGGGGAGGAGAGCCCACGCGGGCCTCCACGTGGTCTGTACATTAGTCGCCCTCCCCAACGGATCAATAAAGAATATACAACAAGGAGCTGGGCAGTAATGGAGGTCGCTGCCAGCATGACTAACGGTGAAAGGGCCGTTGAGGGGCGTGACTTTTAGAACGAGCTAGAGGCGACAGTGAAAAAACCAGACAGGGCGGCCGTGGAAGAACAGAATACGCATTTGGGTAAGTTCTGTATCAATTTAACGCAGGAAAACAAAAACCTAAACCACAACAATAGCACAGTCGAGTTACGCCGATGAATAACTGCATCTCAATCGCCAGAATCAGCGTGGACAAGGGGTTGAACGGCTCAGCGTGCATATATATTTTATTAACCGGGGATGGACTTTATATGCAGAGGCGTTACACAACAACAACCAACTCCATTCAAGTCCAATCTAAGAGGTTATCTGTACTATGGGTTGTAAAACTTAATCCCACCCAACCCATAGAATATGAACGATGCAGGAAACAACCGCCTTACTTGGCACATAACACATAGCACCAGAATAGAGTAACAGGAACTATTATAATCGTTGCAGCGTTATTTATCACATAACAGTTAACACCAGAATAAAACAACAGAGCGACTGTATTCATTTCGGCATCATTTGTAACCAATAACTTAAGATAAAGCAATAGGAACAACTATAAACCCTTCCGCATTATTATCACATGACCCAATAACCTAAAAATCAAACACAGGAACGACTCTAATCATTCGGCTTTATTTATCGCATAACCAAATACTTAAGAATAAATCCACCAGAACTATGATAATCATTGCCTTATTCTTACCACGTAACAAATAGCATAAGGAATAACAACAGAGACTATTCGCCCAACAAAAACGATGATATGAACGCAATAAATCACAGTAAACAAAACGCAAGGATTTTTAACCCTGTTCAATTGAGAGATTTAAAATGCAACACCAGTTACGTCCACAACTTATCAGTGGTGTTTTTACAAGAACCTAAGTAATATAAACTTGTACCTAAATGCAGCTATTATACCCTGTCAGTTGAGAGATTTAAAATGCAAACACCAGTTACGTCCATTTCAAAGATAATCACTGAGTAAATCATTAAGACAGCCTATCAATCCATGGCATAATCATACTGCACTCTTTTATACTAAAAGAGAAACCATACCGTTGCCTCAAGCTTGCTCCTGCTCCCACTTGCCGACCGCAATGAACCCACCGGTACCTCCCAACCAAACGCTAGGGGTACTCTTCTTCCCCCTCAGCCCCCCGAGCCGCAAAGGGGACACACACAACCAGAGAGTCACTAGCTCCTCAACTCGCCTCCCAGGGCTGAGCTACCACTCAAAAAAAAAATGTGCTGAGGCTTCCCAACTCCTACCAGAAAATCAGTCAGTCTCCTCTCTCAGCATAGCCATCCAATCTCAGCCAAAAAAAAAAGCCCTTTCTTTTCCTTCTCCCATCCCTTTATCCCCTCAAACCCTAATTCTCTTTTCACTTAGGTTTTCCCCCCTCTTTTTCCCTTTTTTGACTTTTCTCAATTTCTTTTTAGTTTAATTCGTTTGTATATTCCAATTTGATTTTATTTTTATTTTTAAAATCAAGGCATGTGCGCTCATTTCATTTATTTATTTACCCTCTCTAAATATGATAGTGACACCAATTGTATTGATGAACGTACAGCTAAACAGGTTAGATACTTTAGACACTTCTTTCAATAGTAATATCTATTGTACTGGTCTTCCGGCGGAGGCAAACTAAAATGGTCATATCTCATTCTTTATAACTAGTGAGACAGACATATTTCACTGTACATATCTCCATTTTTTAAACACTTTCTCATAAATAAAAATCCACTAGATTTAGGTTTTCTGAGACATTTTATATATCTATAATATATATAGATAAGTTAGATACTTTATATACTATACTTGTTATATATTTTATATACTATACTTGTTCCAATAGTAATATCTAATGTATTGGTTTTTCAGCAGAGGCCAATTAAAATTAAATTTGTGTTAGGCCTTAATATTCAGTAAGGTAAAATGGAATCATATATCATTCCTTTTAATTAGTGAGACTGAACTGTCCAATCAAAATCGATTAGAAAAGCATTATGAAATTATTCGGTTTGCAACCGGAAGACTTAATGAGTAACATTAGTTTAATTATCAAAACAGGGATAGGTTATTATCTAGTCCAATTTGGGGTTGAATGATAAGAGCTTATTTTTATCAAAATTGATTGAAAACCAATATCATTGACTCGGTTTGCATCCGAATTTCTAAAAGGGGCAACCTTATTTAGTTATAGAATGCACAGTTTCTTAATTAGTCCTTTTGGTTGTAGGTAAGAGCTTATCTTTTATTTAATTATGAAGTAACAGGCTTAAATAATCCCATGGTGAGCGTGCGACACCGACTCCTCAAGTCAGGCCTGCAATGAATGCGGTACTCGCTTATTAACTCTTGGAAATGAATTGTTTTGATAATCAGACCAAACCCTAATTACGGGTTTCTAGTGTTTAGATTTATGGTAGGTTAAACGTTTTAACTTTGGTTGTCGGGCCTATGATTTAGACAAGTGTGGCGTGGATAATTAATTTGCGCTTGTTTTATATAATGGAAAAATTGCTTAATTGGCAAAAGAATACTTGAGTAATTGCACTAAATTTTGTTCGCCCTCGAGGTCAATGAAGAAGATGAATCAGATGTTTATGAATTTTAATTATTGCCCCTTTAACGTTTGTATCCTTGTCCGTTCCATTAATGCCCTCCTTATTTATATTGACCTTTTATTATGGTTGTCCTTACTTTTCCATCCTTAATTAGGTGAGGGTATTGTCCATTTGCCTTAGGAAGCCACTTGTATACTTGTGGTCACTTATTATGATGACCCCTCGTCCCCTTAACTATTGATATGCTAGAGGTGGCCTTTTATTGATCTTTATATAGGGCTTCTTTTATTTAATGTTATTTAAACCCCTTTCATTTTTACATGTTGTAATGGTATAGCTAGGCAATTATAAACATGATGGTTAATTTACGTAATTGCCGAGGTAACACTTGATAGATTACAAGAATTATAATGAGGTTGAATTGAAATTAGTAATAATTGTTGATGTGCAATAAGTACCTGTGTTGTCGGCATTGTCATATTGTTTAACTTGAGCGCATTGATATTAAATAGTAATATTAATAATGTTGAACCACAATTTTAATGAATGCTTTTGCTTTGGTAATTCCTGTTCGAATGGCAATATTGGTAATGGTTGTTTCCCAAAATAGAAAATTTCTTTATTGCCTTGGTACTAATCATTAATTTGCAATAATAAGGTTGTTGATCCGCGAGGGAAATGATTAGGTGGATTCACAAATTAATATTGGTTTAATGTGCAACGTTGGTACTTCGTTACATTGCAGGGATAATGTTGTTAATTGACCGTGCTAAAGAAATTGCGTCACTGCAATTTTTATATTTGCTTAGTCGCCATGGAACACTAGTCGTTCCACAAGATTAATAAATGATTAATTAGCATATTAACAATAAGGCCAATTGCAAGGTCAATAATTGCTTACTTGAACGTTCATGATGGATTTTAATTTGCAAGGATAATCTTCGTTTAAATTGAAGTGTTGATGACATGTCTAATTTGCATTACTATGGTGGTTAGGTTTTTAGGATGTCTGGTAATAAACGGGTAGGAAGGGCAAGTTAATGAGGAGAATGTAACATCAGGGTTTACCTTTAGGGTGTGGATGTCATTGATCTTTATGGCCATTATTAGAAGAATGTAGGCGTCGAGCTTATTGTTGTCCCTGGTCCTGTAAGTACTTGGTGGTTGTATTGTGTAGTCTGCCGTGTCGGGCGGGATATAGACTCCTCTTGCAGCTTAGTATGTATGTCTGTGTGTAATCTGGTGGAAGGAATTCAGAGCCGTATCAGTAGTCTCAGGTTGTTTAAAGGCACAGTTCCACTACTGCGACTCCACTGACGGATTCCTTCATTCTGTGATAGTAGTATGCCTAACCCTTGGTGTCTGTCTCTGCCTACAGCCGTTAGTTGCCCGCCTCCTGTTCGGGGCGTTTGCTTCTCGTTGTCGCTTGATATGTTGGGTCGTCTTGTTGAGTTCGTCCTACTTGCGTCCTGTTGGTTCGAGTGTTGACGTAGAGTCGAGGGGGTTGTTCTTCTACACACACACACTTAAACAAAAAAAAAAATTTCACCGGTGGATTGAGTAGATGTCCTTAGCTAGGAGGGTTGTTAGGACAGAGTTAGTATTGTGAATATATTTTATTAATTCAATATTAACAATAACTAGATTTTAAACATTACTTTTATACATTATACAACATATATTCAAGAATAACAAATCGATTATGGGAAAGAGATTAGTATTTATTAAACATTTTCAATTGAAATAAAGAAAATATTTACTAGGTGGAAATATGAAGTATTAGATATACTTGTTTTAAACGGAAGGTGAACTTTTCATGATTTACAAGTATTCAAGATGGACATAGTTAATATTATGAATATATTTTATTAATTTAATATTAACAATAAATAGATTTTAAACATTACTTTTATACATTATACATTTATTGTGATTTGCAAGTATTCAAGATGAGAGTTAATATTATGAATATATTTTATTAATTCAATATTAACAATAAATAGATTTTAAACATTGTTTTTATATATTATTTTCAATAAATGTGTACATAGATTTTATGTTATAAAATTTAAAATGATAAAGTTAATTTATAAATTTGGAAAAAAAATAAAATGATACCAAATTTTATTGTCAATTTTAATATAATAATTTATATCATGAATATTTAAACTTTTTTATTTATATTTTAACTACATTTTTATAAATTTTAATATTTATATGTCATATAGGTTAAATAATTTATCTATATTTGATTAAATTCTTAAAAAATTTTATATTTATATGTCACATAGGTTAAATAATTTATCTATATTTGATTAAATTCTTAAAATTTTTGAAATTTTTTATTGAAAGTATAAATTTGGTATTTAAATTAAAATGTTATTTTTATATTTTGATAAATTGAATAAAAAACAAGTGTTATTTTTAAATTAAAATGGTATTTTTATTAAAATGGTAAATTAAATTAAAATGTTATTTTTATATTTTGGTAAATTTTATAAATTCTATAATTTTTTATTGAAAGATTCAAAGTGTTACCTTTTATTGCTCTTAATTTAGTGACTAGCTCTTTTAAAGTGTCAATTTGTAAGTTAGAAAACATTTGGTATTGTAAATTTATAAAAATTAATGTATTCACATGTTATGGAAGATTTAACCACATAAGTACTTAAGGTTGAGAGTTATGATTATGGGTAATCCTTTTATATATAAAAATAAATAAAGTGATGGATTGTGTAAATTAATTAAGGTATTGAAGTATTGGTAAGTATGGTGGGATAAATTATATGACACTTTGAAGGTATGTTATTGGTTGAAGCACATATAATTTGATGGCCAAGATTTGAATATGTTGACATATTCTTCGTCGTACATTCAAATTAATGAATGAGATTGTCAACATTAACTCCCTTACATTTATGAATTCTTTCATTCATGATGTTTAGTATTTCATTCATGATTAACAAATTATTGAGTACACTCAATTATCAATTGCCAATGTTATGAACATAGCTCCACCGTCCAAATGTGACACAAATATCCAGTTGTCATAATCTCATGTAAATATCTTGTCTTTGCAATGTGGTCAACATGGCCCCATCGTCACACTGTGATGATCTTACCCATATTGTCACAATGTGAGTAACATAACCTTATACGATGAACATGAAATGTGATGAACATAACAATATTGTTACAATGTGACAAACAAAACAATATTGTAAGAATGTGACGAATGTAACTATGGTTTACCTTGATTGACCATGACAATGATTGAATATTGCTGACCATGGTTAGCAATGGTTAACCATGTTTCACAGTTTTTTTCCATATATGATCATGTCTCACCATAACCATATTGTCGCAAAGTGATGAATATAGCTTCATTGTCGTACTGTCACGAATATAGCCTTGTCATCGCAATGTCATGAACATAACCATATCGTAGAAATGTGATGAACATATCCCCATCATCACAGTGTTACGAAAATATCCTCTCATCACAAGGTGACAAGTAATGTCGTGTCATTGCAATGTGATGAACATCGCCCTATCATCAAAATAAATGTTCTTTCATCGCAATGTGATGAACATATGACATTTATGTTCATCACTTAATACATAATACATACAATGAATATACAAAATTTATGTTCATCAAATAGACACTTTTTAATTAAATGTCATGTTGGCATAATGTGATGAACATAGCCATATTGTCGCAATGTGACGAACATAGTCCCGTCGTCCCAATGTGATGAATATAACCATATTGTCGCAATGCAATGAACATATTATCTTCGTCACAATGTGATCAACACATTTTCCTCGCCACAATGTGATGCAAATATCCTATCGCAAAGATGTGACAAACGATTTCTTCTCATTGCAATGTGATGAACATAGCCCTATCGTCGAAATAAATGTCCTATTATTTGCAATGTGATGAACATATGACATTTATGCTCATCACATAGTCATACAACATATGATGAACATACAACCTTTATGTTCATAACATAAGACATTTATGTTCATTAGATAGCCACTTTTTACTTAAATGGATTTTCGTCGCAAAGTGATGATCATATCCCTGTCATCATCAATATGTGACAAACAACATCCCATCCTTGCAATGTGATGTACATAGCCTCGTTGTCGCAATGTGATGGAAATATCCTATAATCATAATGTAATGCAAATATCATGCCATCGCAATGTGACAAACTTTTCCCCTCCATCCCACTCTTACGAAAATAACCATATTGTTGCAATGTGATTAACATATCCTCTCCATCACAATAGTATGCAAATATCCTATCATCATAATGTGACAAACAATGTCTTATCATCGCAATGTGATGAACATAGCCCCGCCATCGAAATAAACATCCTATCATTGCAATGTGATGAACATATGACATTTATGTTCATCACATACCCATACGACATATGATTAACATACAACATTATTGTTCATCACATATACTCTTTTTACTTAAATGTCTTATCGTTGCAATGTGATTAACATAGCCCCATCATTGTCAATATGTGACGAACAATATCCCGTCATTGCAATGTGATGAACATATCCCATCTTCACAATGTGACACAAATATCTTGTCATTGTAGTGTGACAAAAATATCCCGTCGTCGCAATGTGACAAACTTAGCCCTGTCATCGAAATAAATGTCCTTTCATCGAAATGTAATGAACATATGACATTTATGTTCATCATATAGCCATAAGACATACAATGAACATACAAAATTTATGTTCATCAAATAGCCACTTTTTAATTAAATATCATGTTGTCATAATGTGATGAACATAGCCATATTGTCGCAATGTGACGAACATAGCCTCGTCATCCCAATGTGATGAATATAACCATATTTTTGCAATGTGATGAACCTAGTCTCTTCGTCGCAATGTGATCAACACATCCTCCTCGCCACAATGTGATGCAAATATCCTATCATAATGATGCAACAAACAATTTATTCTCATTGCAATGTGATGAACATAACCCTATCATCGAAATAAATGTCCTATCGTCAAAATGTGATGAACATATGACATTTATTATCATCACATAGTCATACAACATATGATGAACATACAACCTTTATGTTCATAACATAAGACATTTATGTTCATTAAATAGCCACTTTTTACTTAAATGGATTGTTGTCGCAAAGTGATGATCATATCCCCGTCATCGTCAATATGTGACAAACAACATCCCATCCTTGCAATGTGATGAACATAGCCCCGTTGTCACAATGTGATGCAAATATCCTATAATCATAATGTAACACAAATATAGTGTCATCGCAATGTGACGAACTTTTCCCCTCCATCGCACTCTTACGAAAATAACCATATTGTCGTAATGTGATGAACATAGCCTTGTCGCAATGTGATTAACATATCCTCGCCATCACAATATGGTGCAAATATCTAGTCATCATAATGTGACAAATAATGTCTTATCACCGCAATATGATGAACATAGCCTAGCCATCGAAATAAACATCCTATCATTGCAATGTGATGAACATATGACATTTATGTTCATCACATACCCATACAACATATGATTAACATACGACATTATTGTTCATCACATATCCTCTTTTTACATGAATGTCTTCTCGTCGCAATGTGATTAACATAGCCCCATCGTTGTCAATATGTGACGAACAATATCCCGTCGTTGCAATGTGATGAACATATCCCATCTTCACAATGTGACACAAATATCTTGTCATCGTAATGTGACGAAAATATCTCGGCGTCGCAATGTGACAAACTTAGACCCTTCATCCCATTCTGAAGAAAATATCCATATTATCAAAAAGTGTTGAGCATAGCCTCATCGTCGCAATGTCATGAACCTAGCCTCGTCATCCTAATGTGCCTCAAATATCCTCTTGTCATTTTGTGACAAACAATTTGAAATGTCATTATGTGAATGTCATCCATAATCTTGGTCAACCATGGTCATGTCCATCCATGGTCACCCATGGAAAAAAATTGCCAAACATGGTTAACATTGTCAACCATGGTCAACCACGGTAAATCATGGTCGTGATCAACCATGGTCAATCATGGTCGTGATCAACCAAGTTCAACCATAGTGAACGTCATCCATAGTGAAGGTCAAGCACATTGAAGGTCTATGGAAGTTAAATGTGGTGAACCTCTACATAAGTAAACCATGGTCATAATCAACCATAATTAACCACGATCATGGTAATCCAAGGTCAACCATAATCAACCATGGTCATGGCCAACTATAATTATCCATGGGCATGGTCAACCAAAATGTTCCATGTTAATCATAATCAACCTTTCCTTCCCAAAGTCAACCAAGGTCCTCCAAAGTTAACCAAGGTCATGCTCAACCATAAGAACCGATGGTCATGTTCAACCATAGTCAATCATGGTCATTTTCAATACTTCAACATTGTATTAATTAATAGTGTATTAATGTAGAAATTGATTAATCGATTAAGTTATTAATACATTAATATGTTACATTATAAATTAATATATTAGTACTTTAATTTATATATTACATTTTAATAATGTATTATTAATGTTTTAATACTTTAATAATGTATTACTAAATACATTAAGATCATTGTATTACTACTTTATCAGTGTATTACTTTATTATTATATTAATACTTTTACAATGTGTTAATTAATAATGTATTAATCTATACATTACATTAATACATTAAGTTAATGTAATAATGTATTATTAATGTATACATACTTTAATAATATTTTTATTAGAACACGAGGAGGCCAAGCATTTTCAAAATATTGGGGAAACTGGGTTCAATAACAAGATCATCTTATAAACCATTTAAAGGGAACAATATGTCACTAGCAACCACCCAAGCTACATCCAATGGACACTTTAATAATGTATTTATTAATGCATTTAATATATTAAATGTATTTAATATGTTAAAATATCTAATGGCGTATTTAATGTATTACATTATTAGTTTATTAATACTTTAGAAATGTGTTAATTAATAATTTATTAATGACTTTAATTTATACATTACATTAATATTACATTAATGTATAAATAATTTAGTAATGTATTACTACTTTATAAATGTATTATTTTATTAGTGTATTTATACTTTATTAATGGTTAAGAACATGTGTTTCCTCTTAGGAGGTCACAAGTTCAAATCCAGAGGGGACAGTGTATGTATACCTCTATAGACTTTACCAGTCAAATCTATGGGCAGAGGGGGGTCCCTTGTCCCACAAACAAGGAGGTCTCATACACCAATTTGGTGTGGCTTGATCGTGACCTTAAAATTAAATTATTATTATTATTAATGTATTGATTAATTAATGCATTTTCGTACACATTAATACATTCGTGTATTAAAACTTTATTTATATTTTAATGTATTAATATTTTAGTAATGTTCTTATTGATGCATTAAATGTATGAAATATATTTTTGTAATACATTATTACTATATTAATGTATTAGTATATTAATACTTTCACAATGTATTAATTAAATATGTATAAATGTATTAATTAATTAATATATTACATTATTGATTATTAATGTATCACTTATTTATTATTTTACATAAATTATGTTAATGTAAATTAATACATTAATATATACATTAAATTAATATCATAAAGTATTAATACTTTTTTATTGTATTTTTTATTCTTGTATTAATATTTTATTAACTCTTTAATGTATTCATATTTTAGTAGTGTATTAATTAATTAAATTAATACATTATAATATACATTAATATATTAACATTAATGTTATTCATAGTTATGATCATAATAAACCTTGATAGATTATGGTCATTTTTAATTAATGTGTTAAAATTTAATACTTTAATATATACATTAAATTAATCTAATAAAGTATTAATACTTTTTTAATGTATTATTTTATTAGTGTATTAATATTTTATTAACTCTTTAATGTATTCTTATTTTAGTAATGTATTAATTAATTAAATTAATACATTACAATATATATTAATATATTAACATTAATATTATTCATTGTTATGACTATGAAAAACCATGGTAGATTATGTTCATTTTTAATTAGTGTATTAACATTGTAATAATATTTTATTAATGTATTAATGTATATATTAATAGATCATTAATTTATATACATTAATGCATTATTATTATATATTATATTAATGTAATAATTAATTAATTCATTAATTATATATTTATATATTAATAATCTCCTAAAACATGTTGGTCATCAACTAGGTATTATTTATTTTTTGAAACATTAATACTTTATTAAGGTATATATGCTTTATTAAACTATTAATAATTAACTTATTTTAATATTTTAGGAATCTATTAATTTATACATTTATTAATAAATTTCACTCTTAAGATATTTATTATAGTAGAGGTTACATTAATACATTACATTATACATTAATATATTGATGTTTTATTTATACATTGTATTAAGGTATTCATTAATTAATACATTAGTGTATTTTTAAGATATTAATGTTTTCTTACTTTATTTCTATATGTTTGCATTTTTAATGTATTATTTTAGTAATATCTTTATTTTGTTATAACTTTCTTATTATTATATGTAATACTTTATTATTATTATTATTAACTTTGTTTTTTACTATTTTATTTTTGCTAAATTAATTTATAATCTATAAATATATTTTTCCATTATTAATATATTATTGTTTTAATAATGTTTTTATTTTGATATTACTTATTTTAATTCTATATTATTTTCTAATTTATAAATAATTGTTATTTAATATTTATTTTATTATTGATAATTATTAATAATTATTAATATATAATTTTTAATTAAATAATATTTTATTATTATTTAATTCTTCTTAATAATTTATTAATAAAATAATTAGTTATTTATAAATTATTTAATTATTAATAATATTATAATTTTGTTTAAATAATAATTTAGTAATTACTAAATAATACTTAATTATTACATTTAAAATGTATAAATGTCTTCATGGTTGATAATATTAACTAAATTATTAATAATTTTATTTTAAATAATAATTTAGTAATTACTAAATAATACTTAATTATTACATTTAAAATATAAAAATGTGTTTATGGTTGTGTCCATGCATGTTGGTTGTCAACTAGCAACAACCACTTTTATGTAAAAAGTGATTGATATAAAGCACCATTTTCCAACTTTTTAAACCACTTTTTACATAAAAGTAGTTATTGTTAATCTATTAGATTTTTTTATATAATATTATATTTAAATAAAACATTAAATTATATTAATATAAAAAAATTTAATCTATTATGTTTTGATATTATATTAGATTTTTTTTAAATATTATATTTAAATAAAACATTACATTATATTAATATATACAAATTCACAAAATTTGAAGTTGTATTGGAGAATCTATTTTGAAGTAGTTATGAAATTTAAACTTCAAATGAATTAACAATTCTTGGGATACCTAATTGAAAATTACTAAGTTGTTTCAAACGAGTTTTTGGAGAGCGTAAAAACAATAGAGAACAATATGCTTTATTTTTTCATTGAAAGAGGTTTTAAGTAATTTTAAAATTAATAATAATAATAATAATAATAATTTATTTTTAA
This sequence comes from Picea engelmannii, assembly GCA_009831015.1. Lineage (NCBI taxonomy): Eukaryota > Viridiplantae > Streptophyta > Pinopsida > Pinales > Pinaceae > Picea > Picea engelmannii. The sequence goes on along the minus strand of ML785031.1, from coordinate 824,469 downwards.
GGTCATTGCCAAACTCCACATCAATAGTCATTTGAAACTATCCCTTTCTTGTCTAGTTACCAACCAAATGACTTAGAATTTATTGAATAAATGATGAAAGAGTCTCCTATTGAAATTCAAACCACACAACACAAACACAAGACAAGGGGAAAACCCTATAGAAATTCAAACACTACTAAGATAATGTGTCTATTTTAAAGAAAAGATTGATGTATTTCTATATTTATTATTTCATATTGAATAAAACCCTTTATACATTTTTGGTGAGTGGAAACCATGTATACTATCCCATTTCTCTACATGGTATTAGATTCCGTATGAGGCATTACTCTATCATGAGAGAGGTTCATGATGATGAGATTTCTGCATTGTTAATCCTATGTAGATCTAAGCTTACCATAAAGAGAGTAGATTGTATTTTTTGAATGTTTGTATGTTGTAGAATGTGTTTTTCCTTAGTGCTAAGGTGTGTGTTGTTGCTCATTACATAAATTAGTCTCTTATGGCTAAAAGATAAAAAAAATTCTACTTGATCCGTGGAGGAGCATTGTGAGCAACTAAAGACCACTAAGAGAAGAGAAACTTGACTAGAGATGGTTGTAGAGATCACTCTCTCAGAAGTGTAGATTTCACCTTGTTCAATAGCCACCTTGAATAGAAGTTGAAGTTGTTTTCTTTCTCCCATGATAAGCCACATTGGGACCTCTGGAAGGGGATATATAAGCCATTGTCATTGAAGGGCCATATCCATTGTTTTTTTAAAGCTCTATGAGGAAGGAGGGGGACTCAAAAAGGAAAAATTGGGTAGAAGAAGCCACTCATCAATGCACAACATTCATTGAAGAAAGATTTTGACATGATATTTTGGTTGGAGTGATTTCCAAGTTGTATCACAACAAGCATCTACACTTGTTACGATAGAGAATAGATAGAAAAGATGGCTTGGAGTTGTTGAAGGGAAACACATCTATATTTGTAACACCTTAATTCTAATCATCATTTTAGTAATGTATATTGTAAATATTATATATGATTATGGGCCAAGCAATATAATATGCAAACATTGTAAATTGAAAATAAATAAAATGAAATACATCGCTAACTATAGACATGTAAGGAATAGAGTAATGGGGGGGTATGATTCCACAATAGAGAGAGATTAATGGAGGTTTTGAATGGATTCCACATGCCCAGAGTCTTAATCCACATTCATAAATAAGTTTTTATTTAGATATTTAACCCTTTGACTTATTACACACTTAATCATTGAATTCATGTAAGAGGTTGGGTAAGAAAATTAGCCCACTAAGTTATGATAGCATGGGTTGAGTGTAATCATCTTTGGGAAGAGTGTGAGTTAAGAAAGTATGATAGAAGAAGGAAAATGAAATTTGAGTAGAGGGAAAGACACTTTTTGTAGTTAGCAAGAAGTGAGGAAAAATAGAGTTGAGTGATAGGAAAGAGTAAGAAGCCATAGTGAGTATTGAATATATCTTTGTGAAGCTAGTAATTATGTTGAGAATGGGGATGCCATGCTTGTGAGTGATTTTTCCTTTGGTAAATTACCCAAAGATAATCTATAAATGTTGTGTGAGCACTCTTTTTGCAATTGGATTTCCTAAATCCCCTAGTAGAGAGATTCTTGGTCGATCTATGTTGAAGCCCTGGAGGGGATGGATATTTTCTGAGGGATTACTGTGTAGAGAAAGAAATCTCATCCCTCGGGTTGTTTAAACTAATGGGGAAGAGAGATGGGTGGCTGGAATGCTCTAGGAGTTGTGTCACTGTGTTTTAGTGAGTTTTTCATTGTTTGAGTGGATTATAGACACCCATAGGAACTTGTTCATCCTTCAAGACTCATAGCCCTAGCTTGGAGGTATATTGTTACAGAAAGAACTAGTGCAATAGAGACTACAACTAGGTGGAACGTCCATCATCTCTATTTGCTTGTGTAAAACATTTTTAAATTATTTTGACCATTGTGTTATTTACTATTATATGTTGTGTGTAAATGATACATTTTAATATGTGTTTTATCTAATAAAATGCTACTCTACATGATTAAATAATATGTATTCACTAATTTAAAATTGTTAATACTTGCATGAATCATTTATGGTTATTGTGTGTGGATGCATTCATATTAAATTGATACCAGAATTATGTATTCCCTTGTTTTATTAGTAACATGGCCCAACAAGGAATTTGAGCATGCTACAATAGTTATGCAATTGAAACAAAGACATCAATCATCAATGGAAGAATGAGGCTTCCATTTATTCCATGGGAAGAGAATTGTGGAAGCACGTCACTCACCATTTGAAGGTATATGGTTTTTTCTTTGTTGTGTCCTTCAAAATCTATCCACAATTTAAACAAAGTCATGCCGGGTAGCTTTGCATAGATATGGTGAAATGTAAACGGCTTGGAGTTTTCATATGTGGGTTGAAGAAGAGTTTTTGAAAAGTTATGAAATAAGTTTATTGTGGGTGATGATGTGACAATGTGTGAGTTTTTTATAATGGATTGTAGTTGACTAAGATCTATCTGTGATAACTTGTTATGGTGTGATGTTCATGGCAAGAAATTCATGTTTATGATTATATCTTATTTCGTTATCCATAAGAAGTTATAATGTTATCCATAAGAAGTTATAATGTTCATGAAAAGAAATTTGTGCTTATGATTATATCTTATGTATAAGAAGGGTTGTTGTGCTCATCAACTCGTTTGTTGGGTGGATCGATCTACTCTATGAAATTTATGAAATTGAATATAAATTTGTTAACCTTGTCTTGAAGAGTGAAGAGAGATATGGTCTTGATGTTGATTATTTGAAGCCTTAATTATGTTGCTATTAAATGTTATGATCATATTAAAGGTTGTGATTGTTATTATTATTGGTGATTGTGGGATAGAGTTTGTCTCTACATGAATAGTTTTATTCAAAATTTCATAGGTTGTTAGATTCATTTGGACATGAAAAATTCTCTTCAATTAGCTGGCTCTTATTTTGATGTGTGGTTGAAAAAAATCACTAGAAACATCAAAAAACAAAAAATTCACATATAACCAATTTAAACTACAAATACATCTAAGAAAAGAAAACACTTTTAAATTTAAGCATGAATGAATTTTTATTATTCCATAAATTCGTAAACTTACATTTAGAGCCTCTATGGGCTTCTACTACACAGATAGGTTCAAAGAAACCCTTTTCTCCAAATTTACAATGCTTGTTGGCCTCAATCTCAACTAACCATACGTACTTCATCATGGTCCTTGCTTTTTTTCTTACGATTTCTAATTTTCTCTCCTTCACTATTTTTCTTTCCTCTTTTGTTTCTCTTCTTATATGTCTTTTTATTTTCCCATATATTCTTCTTTACATGCAATTCTCTTGGTGTCCCCTTCTCCTTTCCAAATCTTTTCTTATATTCACTTCTATCCTAAGTCATTTATTTCCTTCGAAAACCTTCCCCGGTATAAGTCTCCCCTCTATTTCCTTTGGTGCGGCCCAAACCAAAACATCCCCGGCTCCCTTCGTAGTTCATTCACAAATTATTAAACTTTAAGTTCTTTTAGGCCTATCACTTATATGTAAACCACAAATCTCTTTAAAAATGCAGCTACACCAAATTAAATCATCCTGGAAGAATCAGATGGTGTAATTAAATGTGATTTTGATATATGATGGATGCATGTACAACAAATTAAATCATCGTACAAGAATCACATAGTTTAATTAAATTTGATTTTTGATATTTGATGGATGTATTTCATAGTTACACGGTAACAACTGAAAGTTATTCTAATTGTTCTCATGTTTGTGGAAAGTTGGAAATGGTTATGTTTTAATTAGCGGGAATGATTTCAAAAATTTGGAAGCTTTTTGGAGCTTCAATGTCAAAGGCAATGAGTATTTAAAAAAGTTTTCAATATAGAGAATTTTAATTAAAAATTTGTATTTTTTAATTAATAAGTTAAGAAAATTTTAGGGATTAAAGTTCTCCATAAACTATTTTTTTTTATGTTTTTTCTCAGAAAAGATCAACCACTCTAAAATTGATTCACTCAAATTTTATAGAATACAATTATTTTACTTTAAAAAACAACAAAAATAGATAGAAACTATATAAATTCTTTAGAAATTTGTTTTTTTTTTTTAAATATAGCCAAACATTTTACATTTTGCATTGAACTAGTGAGATTCACTAGGGTTTCTACATTTTAAAATAACTTATCCTTGATTTTATTAAATTAAAAAGTAAATGTTTTTATTCAAATTTTACAAACACATAATTTATTACAGTTATTATTATTACATTTATTCAAAATTTCACTAAAAGACTAAACTATAGGAAAATCTTATTTCAAAAATTATTTAAATAAAAAGACTTAGTAATACTCACTTTATAGTTGTGGATATGAATAACTTTTAATCCATGTATGTTTTCCTTCAAGCCCAAATTATACATTAAAGACCTTATCAATGGAAAACATTTGTTCCTCCATGTTGTTTTTACCAACCAACCATATTATTGATTTGTATTCTATCTTCATACTACGAGAGAGTAATACTATTTACTTTTAAAGATGTTCAAAGTTTGTATATGTAAAGTTTTATTTTAAAAAGATGTCAAAAATTTATATATTTATTTAATTTCGCATTTTCTAATAAATCTTCATCCATATTATTTTTTTAATGTTTTATTAAATATTAAAGTATTAACACAAATTAAATTAGCAATTTTAATATTATGTTTTTTTTAAACATATGATTTTTATTTTTTATATTTTAAATATAGTTCCAAATTATTACTTATTAATACTAAAAATAAAATTTTATTATTACTTATTAATACTAAAAATAAAATTTTATTTATTAATTTTATTCAACAAATATGAAATATGAATTGTAGAAGTATAGCTCTCTTTCAAAATATTTGTATTTATTTTTTAATATATAATATTGCCACTCTCTCAGCTCTAAGTTTCTTATTATTGTAAATTTAGGTGAAATTTGAATGAAACTTCCAGTTGTTTCGAACACTTGTAATCACGTTCCCAATCTTGTCGCATTTTGAAAACTGGTGAAAGATAGATGTATTATAAATTAATAACAAGGATCAAGCATGGGGAATTGAATAGTTAAGAATCCATTGGCGAATTGTATGAAAGGCGACTCTCGCAATAACCAAAACCGTAAGATGAGGGCTGATCGCGTCATTGAAATTCCATTGTGGTGCTCTCCCTTAATAGATTTCGTTTCAAAACTCAAATTCATGATGTAATGAGAGTCATTCATTGTGAATCAATTGACGGCTCATATTATTTCGGTCTCTCTCCGTTTCAACCTTAAAGTGTGGTAGTGCAGTGAGGTCCGTTTATTTGCTGGGATATTGATCTTAGGGTTGAAGCGTAGCTACAATGCTGATTTGCACGATGTGTATGGTTAGCTACTCCTCCTCCTCCTAAATCAGATTCCCTCGGAAAATGGAAAGCATGACCTTGTGCTAAGGCCATTATTGACTGTACCAAAATTTGTTTTTGCATCCTGAATATATATACCATGCGACATGGACAGAGATAGCTTTGTTCCTCTTATTTTCTTCCTTCGAGTCCAGAATTTGTGATTATTCCATGTAGCATTCAAAGAGTTATTGCCTTTACTTGTTTCACTCCCACTTAAATATATAAAACCTTCCAAAATATAATTCCACTTCTTTCACAACCTTTTAAAAATATAATTCCACTTCTTTCACAATCTTTTGTCTAATTACAATTGAGCCAAGCACAGGCATGTATGTACATGTTTAGGCGCTCTCTTCACATCTTTCTCGTTCCGTTCACCTAAAATCTCTCTCGTTCACCGAACAACTAGCCGGATGGGAATTTCTCCCAATCTGTCTGTTTGGCTGGCTGCGAGCAAGATGATCTTCCATTTCCTTCCTTCCCCTCAATCACAATGATCATCTGTCGCCTTCCTTTCCCGCCAAAGATCCTTCTGTCCAGCCAACCAAGCCCTTAGTGAAGAGCAGAGATACATACTTATTTTTTACATGGATAGCCTTTGTGTGTGAAGGAAGGATAGACTGTTGACTGACATGCATGGGTAAGGGGAAATTGCCCATCAAGAATGCTTCCACCCCACCAGAATTATTCTATGAAATGTTTTTTTTTTCTTTTCGAAATTTAGATATATAAATTTGCAGGAAACCATATATTTTGTTGCTTAAAATCCATTTCTGAATGTAGAAATGAAATAGGTATGCTGAAAAACCCTTAAAACCACCAGATTTAAGGAAAATATCTTTAAAAAATATAGCTAAAAAAAAGTCATTTCATAAAAAGTTTAAACTAAAACTTGCGAGTAACCCAACATACATTATTTGTTGCATGTGCAAAATAAATTCTCAGCTTTTGTTCCATTCATCACAACACAAGAATCTTCTTTTTAAGAAATTCTTCTCCTTGCTCAAAGGAAATAACAAAGTCTTATTTCAACTCATCCTCTTCTTCTTCTTCAACATAACAAAGTTTTATGTCAACGCATCCTCTTCTTCATCATAGCCATGATCATCATCATTTTTAATGATTATTTTATCCAAACAATTGTATTTATCTATCTTTACAAATTTTAAAATTTGTTTACCTTCACCATCTTCTCCTTTTCTTCTTCTAGTGTTGTTGATGCTATGCAACCTTAACAATTTCTCACAATACCTTCATCTACATCAATTTTTTCCACTCAACAAATTTCTCTTC
>ML785031.1:801961-817483 GCA_009831015.1 Picea engelmannii | reverse complement strand
CATCATCTTCCTCAACTACTATGAGGTCTCTATCCATTTTTTTCCCTCAATAAAAAGCATTATCCTTAATTCCATTGTCGTATTCATCATCTTCCTTAACTACTATGATGTCTCTATTCATTTTTTTCCCCTCATTAAAACATTATCCGTAATTCCATTGTCTTCTTCATTATCTTCCTCAACTACTATGAAGTTTCCATCCATTTTTTTTTTCCTAATTAACATGAAATCTTTATCCTTAATTTCATTGTCTTCTTCATCATCTTCCTTAACTACTATGAAGTCTCCATCCATTTTTGTTCCTCATTAACATGAACATCCGATTTCTTTATAGGGAATGATTTGACAACCTACCTTAAAGCTTCCAATCTTGTATGTATTTGCTTTTATGTAGCTATGACCTCATCTCCACTCAAAATTATTTTCCCATGCATTAAATTCTTCAAGTCTTTACGTCGACCTAGATATTTCTCAATCGCTTCATGCATTGAATTCTTCAAGTCTTTACGTTGACCTAGATATTTCTCAATCGCTTCCACTGTCTCTAAAGCTTCCAACTTAACCACGAATTGCCTCTTTCCATCATATGCTTCTTCTGAGGCCTTTTATTCTTGATTCATTATATTGCGGAATATTCGAAGCTTCACTCTTCATATGTATGCAATTTCTACACTCTTTAGGTCCATATCCTCCTTCTACTTGCAGCACTATCCAACTAAAATGTTAAATTTCTATACAATAGTTATACCTATCTTCCACCCCTGTCGAAATTGTTGTTTTCTCAATTTACTCAAACTTTACAAGATGACTCTACCCGCAATCATAACTACGGAGTTATCTCATCTTCAGACATCATCTGCTCAATTATAGTTGGATTTTTTTTTCTTCCTTCTCTAGCAACTTTATCTAGTAACATTTTCTGTTAAAGATGCAAATTACAAGAACAATGGCAGCCCCGCAGGGGCCCTCGAATCCACGGGAAGGAGAACTACCCAGAACCACCTACAGCCAGATCACATCCAACGCAACTTCGGAGAATGGAATTAAGCGGCCGGCCTTTGAAATGCCTCCCGAACTACGCGAGCAACTTCTAGCAGAGGGCGCTTTCAAAGACCGTGACATGGACATCGATCCAGGTAAGGAAAAAATCGCAGCGAGGAGCTCGATCCCATGGGTACCGGGGAAATGCATCCCGCAGGCACCGCAAGCCCCAAAATACGTGGTCTGCTCGCCACGCATTGAGGAACAGAAGCAGTATATGAGAGACAATGCTTTAGTCGGGAAGTTCCTAGGGCTTTGGCCCTCTGAGAGAGATCTTGTCAAATGGATCCAGTATTGGTGGAAACCGAAAGGTCATTATGAGTTACAACTGGGCTCAAAGGGCTTCTTCACAATAATCTTCCATAATCTAGAAGATCGGAACCGTGTCTTCGACGGGGGGCCATACTTCTATAACTCTGCAGGACTATTTCTGCGATTCTGGACCGAAAAGTTCAGCCCAGAGAAAGAAGACTTTGCACATGCACCGGTCTGGATTCGACTATACTCTCTCCCACAGGAATTCTGGCTGGAAGAAGTCCTGGCAGGCATTGGCAATACCATTGGTATTTATGTAAAATCTTCTGAGGCCACCAAGCAAAGATGCTACACATCATATGCACGCATCTGTGTGTATCTGAACATAGCTAAGCCGCTCCCAGGTTCAATCACTCTGGAATATCATGACGAAGACTGGTCTCAGACCATCGACTATGAACACATCCCCTTCAGATGCCGGAAATGCCACGAACATGGCCACCTCTTTAGAGAATGCCCCCTCAACCAGCTCAACAAAGAAGGAAACTCAGAAGCAGGAAAGGACAAGGACACAGAGGGATTTGTGCAGCAAATCGGCAAAAGACGGCAGGGAGTAAGGAAGCACACCGCCCAGGTAAACAAAGATCCCTCCACTAGCAATCAATTTGCAGTTTTACAAGACAGATCAGATGATACAGAAACACCTGCAAAGGTTACTGTCCCCCCTTCAAACAAGCAACCTCAGTCTGAGAATCCCGCCCCTGAAAATACACCCATGAACATCAACCAAGACCCACCCCCCTCAGGATTGGAACATGACTCATCGGCCATGCCAGGGCTAGAAGACGCAGATGAGGAGATGGAAATAGCAGAACATGACCTTGCTGGAGTAGATCTGGAACACCTTGAACATGCCTACAGACATCAGAAGCTCTACACCATACCCATAGATCAATTACGGAAGGTGCACAAGGTATATCTCAACTCTTCTGCAGGATCTACAGCCAGAGCCAGTAAATCCTTGGGAATACAGGGCAACCAGAATAAAAACTCCAATAAAGGCCAAAAGGAAGAAAAGAAAAGAGGGAGAAAATCCACAAATAAGCTCATACAGGAAATAGGGAACTTTATGGTAAATTCAGGGCAGATCCACATGATATCGGACACCTTCCCCCCTCTCCCCCCACCACAGTCATCATGAAGCTTATCTCGTGGAATATTAGAGGCCTTAATGGACGTAGTAAACAAAAGCTGCTACGAGAAATGATTATAGAGGAAAACCCAGATATTTTAATGGTACAAGAAACCAAATGCTCTTCGGAGGACATAGATCAACTACTTCCTTACTACTGGCGATAGGGGAGGGCAGTATCGATTGATGCAACAGGTACAACCGGAGGAGTGGCCATCCTTTGGAACACCAATATGGTTGTCATGGAAAATTTCCACTCCACTAGATGGTCCATAACAGCAGAGTATAGACTCATCGGCTCGGACAAGATAGGCCATCTTACTAATGTATATGGTCTAGCCAATCCACGGGACAAACAAGCCTTCCTTAGCAGCATGCGCTATCTATCAGGCCTAACCACCGAGGAAAGCTGGACCATTGGGGGCGACTTTAACATCATTCGCAACCTCGAAGAGAAAAAAGGAGGATCGAGACGCTTGGATCCAGACTCCAGTGCTTTTAACAATCTAATTGATGACCTCAAGCTCATAGACTTGGAAACCAGCAATCGAACTTACACCTGGACAAACAGAAGAACAGGGTTACACCAAATTGCAAGTAAATTGGATCGCTTCCTCCTGTCGGAATCGCTACTTTTGGATGGCACCGCTATGGAATCCACCATCCTCAATTACCCAAGTTCTGACCACTGGCCCATCCAATTATGGGTGGACATCTCAGCTACTCCTGGGAAAAGACCCTTCAGATTTGAACAGTTCTGGCTCGAACATCCCGACTTCAAGGCAAACATTCAGGACTGGTGGCGGCAGGCAGAGATTTCTCGAGGCTCCAAAATGTACCGTTTCCAGCAAAAGTTAAAGAATCTCAAGCATACACTCAAGCTTTGGAATAAGCAAACTTTTGGTAACATTTTTGATTCACAAAAGCATCTTTCACAGCAAATGTGTGAGATTCAACTTCAGATTCGAGAGCAGGGGCTCACGGAAGAGCTAAAAGCCCAGGAACTCGAGTTAGCCCAACAAATTGCAGAAAGGAAAAGACAGGAAGAAATACTATGGAGACAGAAGTCCTGCATCCAATGGCTTAAGGAGGGAGAACGCAATACCAAATTATTCCACCGGACTGTTATCCAAAGAAGGCATTGCAACAGGATCACACATCTGGTTTCGGATGCAGGAGAAACACTCCACTCACATGCGGATCTGGAATCAAACTTGGTGGCTTATTTTCAAGATCTTCTCACAGAGCCAATAGGGGATAGGCAGGCCGCAATCAACAAAGTTACTAGGAACATTCCTTTGATGGTTACGCAAGAGCAGAACGATGCCCTTCTTCGGCCCTTCACCCTCGAGGAAGTGGATCAAGCGATGCACGATACCCCTAAATGCAAAGCCCCGGGTCCTGACGGCTTCACCAACGATTTCTTCCACTCTTGCTGGCAGTTGATCAGAACTGAAGTCTGAGAACTTCTGGAGGAATCTAGAACCACAGGAAAATTTCTCCAAGCGCTCAATGCCACGTTTCTCACCTTAGTTCCAAAAGTGGGGCAGGCGCACCGAGCCACTCAATACCGACCAATCGCTCTGTGCAATGTGATTTACAAACTCCTCACAAAAGTGATCGCCTGGAGACTCAAGCCAATACTGCCAACTATAATCTCATCAGAACAATCTGGCTATGTGGAGGGCAGGCAGATCCTGGACAACATCATCTTAGCACATGAAGTCATTCACTCACTGCAAAAAACCAAAACCCCAGGTATGCTTCTCAAGCTAGATCTCTCTAAAGCTTTTGACAAAATAAGTTGGGATTACATGCGGGCAATGTTACTAGCGTTTGGCTTTCACCAAACCTGGGTAACCTGGATCATAAATCTAACCTCCTCAACTTTCTTCTCCTTGCTAATCAATGGTGTTCCCTCTAGACCTTTCTCCCCCTCAAGAGGAATCACACAGGGCGATCCTCTTTCCCCCTTTCTCTTCATCATTATGGCCGAAGGGCTCAGCCGGTCCATCCATGCTGCTATAGATTAGAACCTTTTGACAGGCTTACCCCTGCATGGCATCTCATCCCCTCTCTCGCACAGTCAATTTGTGGATGACACACTTTTAATGGGCTGCCCTACAGTTCGAGAAGAATGCGCCATCCATGAGATACTCCAAACCTTCTCGGAGGCCTCCGGACTGGACTGCAATAAGGACAAATCCCAAATCTTCTTTTTTAACACGCCTCCTCCAGTCCAAAGACATATCTTTGCCCTTCTAGGTTTCTCAAGAAGCTCCCTTCCGTCCAAATACCTTGGGTTACCCCTAATAGACAAAGCCTTCAGGAATTCCTCCTGGGAGCACCTCCTTACCTCGTTCTCCAAAAAATTATCCTCCTGGACCTTTAGAGCCCTGAACTTTCCAAGTCGCTTAATTCTGCTCAAATCTGTTCTTCAAGCCCTCCCGATCTATGCTTTCTCAGCACTGGCGGCACCCAAGTTTGTTCTCTCCCACCTCAAAAACCTTCAAAGGAATTTCATTTGGCAGGGCCTCAATAAGGAGAAGAAGATTGCTTTAGTCAGCTGGGAAAAACTTTGCCTTCCTAAGTTACAGGGGGGATTGGGGATAAGAGATCCAACCATTATGAACAAGGTTCTCAGCGCCAAATTATGGTGGCGTTGGCTAAAATACCCAGGAGATCTTTGGGCTCGACTGTGGAGGAAGAAATATACCCCCACTATAGCGGAAAAAAACCTCATCAGATGGAATGGAGATAACGTGGGATCTCTAATTTGGACAGCAGCTAAGCAAAATAGACAGTTGGTTACACAGCATGCTTTCTGGGAAATTGGGGATGGGAAAATGGCTATGTTCTGGCAGGATTCCTGGCAGCAGTGGCCAGTCCTGAGCTCTGAGGAATGGGCCCGTGATATTAGCACCCAAGTAACCAGGGTGAACTTGACTAGTGTAGCGGATTACTGGCAAGACAACCCCTCCGAGCACAATTGGCGTTGCTGGCATAGGGACAGGATAAGAACCACTCTTGGAGTACAGTATGACAATTCCCCCCTATACGAGGAATTGACTAAAAGAAAAATTCCTATTCAAAACGGGGAGGATACGCTTCGGTGGGGCTACCTACCACAAGGTTTTTTCAGCACTAAGGAAGCATATCAGCTCAAAACTCGGTCAGACCCACCCCCTGACTTGGAGATCTGGGGAAAAATATGGAATTTAAGGCACTGGCCAAAAATTACGCTCTTCCTCTGGCTGATCTCCCACTCAAGCATTTTGACATGGGACAATCTCCTGAAACGAGGCTTTGTGGGACCTTCCTTGTGTACTCTTTGTGGAGAGGCGGGGGAGACCATGAACCACCTCCTCAACACTTTCTGCTTTACCTCCCAGCTCTGGGATCAGGTAGCAGTAACCATGCGCACTTCAGATCAGAACATGGATTGCATCCGGGCGACCATCACTAATTGGCAGGATCAGGCCTTCCATTCCCCTATCCTTAATCGAATTTGGCAGCTTCTACCCAGCTTTATCCTTTGGAAAACTTGGAAAGAACGTAACCGAAGAATTTTCAGAAACTCCTCACTTACTTGGCAACAGTGCTGGAGCTTTTGTTCTCGCAACCTCATTGAAACTCTTCACCTTAGGAATTGGTCGGAAGCAGACTCTGCTTGCTCTCCCTCAGAGCTCATTATTCTCCGTCACTGGACCCCCCTCCCTGTCCCCCAAGTCGGGCCGACCTCCTTCGTCCCTGTTACTCCCTTTCAAAGCCCCTCCTTCTGGTCCCCACCCCCCCAAGACTTTGTAAAACTTAATTTTGACGGTGCCTCTAAAGGCAATCCGGGTGCTGCTGGGTACGGGGTGGTCTTTCGTAATCACCATGGACACATTCTAGACTTAATGGTAGGATCCCTTGGACATATGAAAAACAATGTGGCGGAGCTGTGGGGACTTATCCAAGGATTGAAACAACCCATTAACAATGATTACACCAAGGTCATTGCTGAGGGCGACTCTCAAGTTATTGTCAATCTACTGAAACGCATTCTGAGTGGAGCAAAACCAGACAGTATTTCTCCCAGCTAGAAACTCTCACACGGCTTACAAATCATCGCCAGTTTAATCAACCCAAATCTGGTCATCATCCCTACGCATGTTCGCAGGAAAGAAAATCAAGTGGCTGACGATCTAGCCAACCTGGGTGTCAACTGGAGAGGCCCAGACCTTCACTGTAATGCAGCCCAGGATCGGAATCACCCTATTCTACAGCAGCGTATTCGCAAAGCTGGAATGGTAGATTCCTCCCCGGATGGGGTTTCAAAAAGGACATCGTGGCAGGAGGCGATTGAGGCCACTGGGCGCCGTGGTATGGAGACGCATGTCAGGCGTGTGCCAAGGTCAATCACCCAGCCGAGTATTTAATCACATTAAGGTTGATATGAACAGCATTTACACAGGCGTCCTTTCACTACAAATGCATTTGTTCTGGGTTATAATGGCGATGGATATGTCATTCGGGCTCATTCTGCCGAAGCTCGACAGTCTCTCTGTTTTTTTCCTCCACTGCGAGCGAGAGCCTAACCTCCACAGGTACTCTTCGACCTTTGTTCCCTCTGCGCTTTTTTTCGACTGCTATATGATGAGGCCACGAGGCAAACCACGACGGGGGGCGCCGTGGAGGCCTCGACAACCTTCGCTATCTCCACCAGATACCTCCTCCGACGATTCTCAGCCCAACTTTCAAACAGTTTCTTCCCCAGTAAACTTGCATCCTCCGCATTTTGGTTCAATGGCCATCATCCCAAACACTTCAGTCACTCTGCGTCAGCTTCTCCACGACCCCGGCCCGTCCCAACCCCTCGCTAGCACCCGTAGCCAAGGCCAAACCTCACACAGTCGTTCCCATACCTCAGCAGTAGCTGGCCAAGCTCCCTTTGACAAAGAACAATTCAGAGACAATTTAGCCACCCTGTTTAACCTGGTATTTGAGCTTCGACAGGAGGTTGCAGACCTGCACTACAGGGTGGAGGTCATGGAGATTAAGGTGGCCAACTTTCTCAAAGTTTTGGCGTCCCTGCACGATGCCCTGCTCCCTAATTCTGACGCAGAATTCGAGGATGGAGACCCCGGAGTCGAGGGAGATGGTGATCCGAATCCTGGGACGAGTGCTCCAGGCAAGCACAGCGCGGAGGAGCTGCATGAGGATGGCACCGCAGAAGCAGCGTGCAAGCAGGAGAACGATGAGCTTGGATACTATGAGGCAGTGTACATTGAGGAAGAACCAGCACCTGTGGACCCTCCAGTCGCTTGGCCAACCTACAAGCCAGGTGTCTAGGCCTACTTTTCTTAGTTTCAAGATGTCTAATTGTCTAGGTTCTATAGGTTTGCAAAAGACAGATCATGTTTTCCTTTTTGCTTTTGACTTAATAGCCCAACTCATTCTGGGATGGCTGGACTGGTTTCCTCCGTGATGGGGCAGTCCAGTAACTGCGACCCGAGTGACTTGGCAATGTTAAACTGGTTTTTTGGAAGCTTCTAATATAGTAACACTTTTATTTACAAAAAAAAAAAAAGATGCAAATTACAACAAAATACACATGCTCTACTACCATTTTGATGGCAAGAGTTCTCTGCATAAATTCAAACTAAACAACACAAACACAAGATAAGGTTACAATAGGCCTTAAATCTCACAAAGACAAGAACACCACATGCTCTAAAATCACAACAAATTGAAACAACAAGTACATAGATATTATTTTCGGGATTAACTGTGTAGTGTAAGCCAGAGGCGTCTTGGGATGGGTGACCACCTGGGAAGTCCTGGTTATTGGGTGCAAGCCCCGGAAGTGATGATTGATGCTATGTGATTCATTTCGTTGGTTTAAATCCCATTTCTTCACCCCTATGAGCATCACCTGATGCATTGAGGGCTAAGTGGACTATTCAAATCATAAGAATTATTGGTGAGTTACGACTAATACTCATGAATATGGGTCATATATTAATGACTTACACTATGTAGTTAATCTTGAAAATAATATCTAATATATTGCACTGCAGAAGCCCCTATATGCTTAAATAATAAGAATTAAGGGAGCTCTAACTGGGTAAGGCACAATACTTGATAAGGTTTTGCAAATGGGGTAGCAAGCTAAGTAGTCTTGATTGTGGGAAAAACTCCACAGTTAAGCACGCTTGAGCCAGAGGCATCTTGGGATGGGTGACCACCTGGGAATTCCTGATTACCGGGTGCAAGCCCTGGAAGTGATGATTGATTCTATGCAATTCATTTTGTTGGTTTCAATCCCATTTCTTCAACCCTGTGAGCATCACCCGATGTAACGAGTTTTAATTGGACTATTCAAATCATGAGAATTATTGGTCAGTTGTGACTAATACTCATGAATATGGGTCATATATTAATGACTTACACTACGCAGTTAATCCCCAAAATAATATCTAATATCTTGCACTGCGGAAGCCCTTATATGCTTAAATAATAAGAGTTAAGGGAGCTCTCACTGGGTAGTTCATGAGGCACAATACTTGCTAAGGTTTTGCAAATGGAGTAGCAATCTAAGTAGGCTTGATTGTGGGAAAAACTCCATACTTAAGTGCGCTTGAGCCAGAGGCGTCTTGGGATGGGTGACCACCTGGGAAGTCTTGATTATCGGGTGCAAGCCCTGGCAGTGATGATTTATGCTATGCGATTCATTTCGTTGGTTTCAATCCCATTTCTTCATGCCTGTGAGCATCACCCGATGCAATGAGTGCTAAGTGGACTATTCAAATCATGAGAATTATTGGTTAGCTACGACTAATACTCATGAATATGGGTCATATATTAATGACTTACACTACACAGTTAATCCCGAAAATAATATGTAATATCTTGCACCGCGGATGCCCCTATATGCTTAAACAAGTACATAGGCAAAAAGAACATCTTTTACTTTTGGCACAATGAAATTTCTATTAATTCCAAAATTTCATAGGCTATTATAGGACTCAATCTCACAAATGGGATCTCGCTTATCTCCAAATTTCCAATGCCTTTTTCTCTCATTCTTAACTATACAAAAAAAAATTCATATTATATATATATGTGTGTGTGTGTGTGTGTGTGTGTGTGTGGATTCCTCTTTTTCCTTTCAAAGGATTCTCCACTATATTCCTCTCGTCTTTTCCCCTTTTTATAGCCCAAACCAAAACATATGCCCCCTTCTAAATTCTTTCACCTATTAAATTTTAATAAGCTTGTTTCATAAAATTAAATTCTGGTCTATTTTGAAATAAAAAATTGAAAAAATTGGTGTGGATATGATTCCTACACTAGCAAATGAGAAGAATTTGTAGAGAAAAAATTAAACAAACTATTGCACATGATAAGAGCTTGTTTCATAAATTAAATCCTAGTCCATTTTGAAAAGAAGAAGAGGTGTGTCATATGCTTTCTACACTAGAAAATGAGAGAATAACTTGTAGAAAAATTTAAATAAGAAATAGCAAACCATTACAAAACAATTTTTTGGGTAAAACCATGAAGAAAATACCCACACTCTAAAGCACACTCAATATATTATTTAGAAACTAAATGGTTATAATACATTACAATTCTTTGAGTGTTCAGTAGTGGCATAAGGATTTCAGAGAAATTTGAGCAACACAACAATAAGTTGAAACTCCCACACACTATTTTCGTCTAACCGTAGAACTCTATAAATAGGCATAACAAAACCATAAAACATTTATGGTTTTCCAATTCTACATGTTGGAAACAGCGTAAATTTAATTGACCAATTGTTATTTCTTAGTATTAATTCCATCCTAGTGATATACCTTTATTCCCTACCATTATTCAACATTCATTATTCGCTACTACCTAGAAATCATTACCTTTTCCACTATAGGATTGCAAGGTGTATGAAAAACCTGTTCCAACATTCACCCAATCATCATCTACCTTGCAAGAGTGTAAAGGAGAATGTATAAAACTATGAGCTAATTGATAGGGGATATAATTCTTATAGACTCATAGAAAAGCTTGAATTTAACTATTCTCACTAGTTTCGTTAATGCATTTGCAACACTGTACAAAGTGTCAACTTTCTCTATTATTACTGTTCCATCCTCTGCCTTGTCCCTAATGAAATAGTACTATATATATATATATATATATATATATATGCTTTCTCTTGACATGAAAGATTGGATTCTTATCCAAACAAAGGACACTATTACTATTACATTTAATAGTAATAGCTCTCTTACTTGGTCCTACCTATGAAGACAAATTTTGTAAGAAAAATGACCTCCTTATAGGCATCAGTAGTTTCCATACACATTTCCTCTGTAGTTGACAAAGTTAGCATAGATTGTTTCTTTCTCATCCAACTTACTTCTCCACCCCACAATCAAAACCTTTATCCTCTTGTAGATCTCCTCATATGTACATTGGACCTTTCCCAATCATAATCCACATAACCTTGTATATCCACTAAGTGTGGGTCCCCCAAAATGTCACTATAATAGAAAATTGAATATTTATAAGTACCTTGCAAATACGTAAAGAACCTTTTCATTATATCCCAATGTTCATGTCCAAGATTATCCATGAATTGACTCAAAACTCTCACTACTTGGGAAATATCTGGTCTAGTATATACCACAACATACATCAAACTATCAACTACAATAACATAAGAAACATATGCTATATCCTCCATCTCTATAGGTGTTGTAGGATAGTGCTCAATTGAAATTTTACTTTTCACATAAATCAAAATAAACTATAGTATGAAATCTTCCATGCAAAAATGTTGTAACACATAGCTCAAAAACTTACTATGGACCAACCAAAGCTTTATGTAACTATGTTTTCTCTATCTCTCTTGATATGTTTTTCTAAGATATATTTTTCATCCGTAAAATCCTTCAAATCAAACTGTGTTGAAATATGAGACTTCAAATCATCAATCACATCTTTACTATTACTAAAGAATATCATATCATATACATATATAGTGATAACAAGGAAATGATGACCATCCTATTTTTTAATACACATAGTGATTTGATTCACATCTTAGAAATCTCAATCCTAACAAAAAATATTCCAATTTTTGTACAACATTATAGGAGACTATTTGAGACCATAAAATTATAGGAGAAGGCTTAAATTGTATGAAAATAACATTATTTATATAAAACAACTTTTCCAACCATAGGATATCGAAGCTTGTACCATTTTGCACCAACCTCATAGCCAATGAAGATACATTTTACAACTTTGTTATCGAAATTTGACTGCTTTTCCTTAGGCAAATATGCATCACAACCAAAAACACAAAGATGCTAAAGTGATGGATTCTTTCTCATCAAGAACTCCATAGGGGTGTTATCCATAAGAAATATGTGCGATACCTATTAACCAGATAAAATGTAGTAGCAACCACTTATACATATAACTTCTTCTATAAGTTGGCTCCACTAAGCATACTACTAGTTGTCTCCATCAATGTTTTGTTCATCCATTATACAACTGCATTTTGTTGAAGCATATATGGATTTTTCTTATGTATTTCAATTCCATTATCCTCATAAAACTTATTAAACTCCCCATAAAAAAATTCACCATCCTTATCAGTCCTCAACACCTTAATATTCTTACAAATTTAGTCCTCAACACCTTAATATTTTTACAAATTTGATTCTGGAGGAAAGATTTAAACTCCTTAAACCAACTAAATACCTCTTATGTAGTTCTAAGAAAATATACCCATATCCTCTAGAATAACCATCAATGAATTACATTGTCGTACAATTTATTTACTCTTAATCTCTGTTACATTTAATTATCGACTAGGGACATATTATTATGAAGTGAAACACCATAAGTGCATAATTATTTTATTTACAACTTCTATTTCAAAAAGAGATGCTACTTGGAAATCTAAGAAGATATAAACTTAAAACAAAATCAATCAAATGCTACAATAAAAGTTCTAATCACTATTATGTCATCTACCAGATCGCAATTTTGTCATATATATATATAAGTCTTTCATTCATCATAGAATTGAATGTTCTTGTAGTCTTACTTAAGCAATTTGTTCAATGACAAAGTGTACATAGATATCCTTGCAACTTGGTAAAAATGTAAACTCATCAATCATGCTTCTAACAAATATTTCATAGAATTCAATTGTCATGCAACAGAAATAAGAAAAAATAAATTAAACAACTTGAACAGAAATAAAACTAACTTAACAAAAATGGTGCAATGCATACCATTGTGCAGGGGAACCTTCCTGGGTTTGACTATGTTGCAGGAACATTTACCGAACTAAATGAGACTCAAAAGAAATTGTAAAGGTCAACACATGAATTGTAGAATCAAGAGTTTGTATTAAAAATTAAAAATCAAGTTTTTACAACTTTTTTATTCAAATAATTACATAAATATAGACAACAAACTCTTCAATTTCTCTAAACTATTGTTTATATAATGTTTTTACAATACCTTCTAGAGAAAATTCGAGTTACAGTGGTGTCTTATAATCCACGAATTTAGAATTGGTTACAACAAAAAATCGAAGAAGAGGATTTCTTGCAGACAAAAGATCCAATTTGTTTTGAGTGCATCGAAATGAATTCACATTTCAAATAATTACGAATTTCATGATAGAATACATGAAATTCATCTCGTGGGATGTCAATTTCTCTTGAGTTGATTCAACGCTGACAAGGCTTGAAATATCTTGTGACGGTGCCTCATTGAATGGAGGTTTGACCACGAGTTATCTCTTACCATATTTGCTATAGAATGGCATTTAAGGAACACAGTGTTAGATGAATAAGTTGAGCAATCGCTCAGTTAATTAGTTAACTTACAGTTGTTTGGTTTCTTGTTTTCATCGCTAAGTTGAGTGAGTTGTTAGACGCTTTTTTGTTTACGAAGCATTCCCTTTGCATGCAATTCCTTTTATATATCAATTCAATAATGAGATATGTGTGTGTGTTTTGTGCTATTTTGTTCTGCAGTTCCTGTTAAAACTATTTCTCTGTTCTATCAATTTGTTTTTTTGTTTTCTCTGTTCTCTCAATTTTTTTTTCTGTTTCCGCAGATTTGTTTTCATGGTATCAGAGAAGGCTGCAGATCCAGCCTCTGTACATCTTGCCAAATTGCAAAACGTTTTTCAGCAAGCTCTGTAAGAATTGCAAATCTGTTTTTTCTGTGCAATTTGTTTTTCCAGCAAGCTCTTAACAATCATCTGCAGGGTTTAAGAGAGTTGTGACCCTGCTCCATGTGTCCTTGCTGAATAATAGAATACCAAGTAGATTCTATTTCTTATTGTTAATTTGGAAGAAGGAGCCGCCGATATATATTTTTTGAGCAGAAAATGGCCAGCATCAGCAACCAGGCTCTCATGCAAGCACCTATTTTGAACGGGTTGAATCATGGCACTTGGGTATCCAAGATGAAAGTTTTTCTGAGCTGTCATGAATGATTAGAGATTGTCGAAGATGGAGTTACCTTTCTAAAAGATGAAGATCGAGATGCATTGGATTGGGATGCAAAACACACTTACACAGAAGTGGTCAAGAAAAATGCAAAAGCCTTATGGCTTATCTTTCAGGGGGTGGATGAGTCCATCTTTCCGAAAATCGAAGGTGAGAGCACTGCCAAAGGAGCGTGGGATACTCTCATGAACATCTATCAAGGAACCGAGAAAGTGAAGACCGTCAAGTTGCAAACTTTGCGACGAAACTTTGAAACAATGTCTATGAAAGATACAGAGACAGTCGACCAATTTATGACGAGTGTAAAGCACCTCGTCCATCAAATCCGAAGTCAAGGTGAAGACATTCCCGATCAAAAAATTGTGGAGAAGGTATTGTGAAGCTTTCCTGAAAAATTTAATATGGTTGTTGTTGCAATCGAGGAATCGAAGGATCTGACTACGTTTACCATAGATCGGCTGCTGGGCTCTCTTTTATCACATGAGTCGAGATTGTAGAGAGAAAACACTTTGTTGGAATCATCTTTCCAAATGCAAGACACCATAAGCAAAGGTCGAGGCCATGGTGGAAGAAGCAGAGGACGAGGAAGAGGTTGGCGAGGCAGATCCCAACTGCAGAATGCTTGTAGATCGCATGCAGACCCAAATCAGTCGCATGCAAGATCTTCCTATGACAGAGGTCGAGGCAGAGGTCGCACTCAGGAATGGGTTGACAAATCTGAAATTCAGTGCCATTACTGTAAGAAGTTTGGACACTACAAGTCCGAATGTTATAAAAGACCTACAAATCGAGAGCATGGAACCGCACATGTTGCAGAGGAAGAGAAAGTGCAAGAAACCATGTTTTACTCCTGCCATGCGACTACAGAACCAACCGATTCAGATGTGTGGTTGCTCGACAACGGTTGCAACAATCATATGACAGGTAACAAAGATCTATTTTTGTCTTTTGATAGTTCTGTCAAAAATAAAGTAAAGTTGGGGGATGATCGTTTGGTGAATATTCAAGGAATGGGTACCATTTCTGTACTCTCTAAGAATAATGAAAAGAAATGCATCTGAGAGGTGTATTATGTCCAAGGTCTTAAGCATAATTTGATTAGTGTAGGCCAGCTCTTTCAGCATGGTTATGATGTAGTGTTTAAAGGGATTGTCTGCACCATAAGTGATAAGCCTCCCAGTAATCGAGTCATAGCTCAGATCAAAATGACCTCGAACCGCATGTATCCTATCATATTGAAAAATGCCAAAACCCTTGAGTCTTATTGTGTTATGAAACCCAATGACTCATCATTGTGGCATCAACGATATGGTCATTTGTCTTTTTATTATCTCAGTCAACTGTCAAAGAAATCTATGGTCATAGATCTCCCTGAATTAGAAGTCCAACACCAAGTATGTGAAAGTTGTGTTTTAGGAAAGCATCACAGAGAAGTTTTTCCTTCTGCTGCTACCTTTAGAGATAAATCTCCTTTAGAACTCATTCACACTGATCTATGTGGACCCATGC
>ML785031.1:781599-796613 GCA_009831015.1 Picea engelmannii | reverse complement strand
CTTGATGCATTGTCCTTTGAAGTATAGTGTAACTTCAGAATGTGAACTAACTTCCACTTCACCTTCCTTCATCCTTAAATCTTTTACCCACTTTAATAAAAAGATTTATAATTTCACGTATACACATGCATTTACTTTATCCATATGCATTCACTTTAACCATTTTTAATAATAACTTATAACTCCCTCTTAAAAATTAAATCTCATATAAAAACTCCACGATTTGTTCACGCATGCAAACTTATGCTCCAAACTCCATGCATGCAAGAATGGTAAGCCAGGCGGTAAAAATGAAAAACTTACGCTCGTAAAAACAAAACTTCAACGCATGGAAACTATATAAATTTTCGAAATACCATGGTTCTCACCAAATCTTGCTCACAGAGCGACTCTTTAATCGTGATTTCTCCTTATCCACTTGACCTGCGCAAACACAAATTTTCAAAACCTTCACGCAAAGCAGACTCCTCTACGCGATTTCAACCAATGGAGGAACGCCCCTCCTTATGGATTTAGCAAAGCTCGCCCACGCTATCCATGCCCTCTCCCCATGGCTCTGTCACGCGCCTCTCCACGCAACATGCAAAGGAACGGATAGCAGTCCCGTAGTCACGCGCCTCTCTCCTCCCTCAAGCTCTGATACCAAGTTAAAATTGGAAGAATTAATTCACACAACACAAAACGTTTTTCATTGCTTAACAAACAAATGGAGGTTACATATATAGCATGCAGATCACTGACTTAAGTGGATCTGATTAGCTAATAATAGTAAACCTAAAAAAACTCACAGTTACAACAGTCTCGTTGAAACTCACAGTTACAACAGTTATCTCTTACTAAAGTAAGCTTTATTCTAACATAAATATTCTTTTTTACACAAGAAAGTGGAAATTATATTAATGTAGCAGTGGGAATTCTATCTTAGGTTCCAAAACTTGGCTACTAAAAAGTTAAAAACCTGTTTGTGTATCTGCCTGATGATAAAAAAAGGGCTTACAGTAAGTCTGTCAGAGAACCAAAAGAGGGCCGGATCCATTATTGAAGAGGAACATAATTAAATGTGCTATTCTGAATTTGGGGGTGCTTCGTTCAGCGGAACCTTCACCCTGCATCATTCTGGACGGTCGTCCTGGTGGCTTGGAGCTCCATCTTCTCCAGTCTTGCTTCCAAATCAACAATTTTTCCATTGACCTGCTGCGGGCTTCTACAGCTTCCTCTATAAGCATAATTAAATCTTCCTTAAGCATCTCAAATCTTCGGCAGCCTTCCCCTCCAGTTAGAGGAGAAAAACTGTGTTCGTGAGAATTCGCTTCAGATTATGAATTTCCTAGTCCATAGAGGGGGATTGGGGGAGCAACACAGTCGGAGCTGGAGGCCATTCGGCGGGCTGAGGAAAAAACGGACAAATTTTGCAGGAAGAGGAACGAAGCATAACCAGACGATCACCACATGGAAAATAGGCTGAGCTGCAATTATCTGCCCCCTTGATTTATCTGCAACGCGAACTTACGGTGCCGTGATTCGGAAGGATCTCACTCGGGCGCCATGCGGGAGGGGGATGGGCTCAGTACAATTTTGCATGGGGGACGTGAGAGCAGGTTCATGCCGGAGGGAGCGAAAAGACGCGAACTGGATGATGAATTACCAGCCCGCGAGGGAAGCGCCGGACCGGTGTTATGGGGAAGAGCTGCGAGGATCCGAATGCCACCTGTCTCGAGGCCTCCAGCTAACCACCCGCCACATACTGTTACGCAAAGGGGGCAAAATACAGGGTCCCATTAAGAGAGAGCTGACCTTTGGAATGGAATGTTGGATCCAATTCATCCCCTTCTCCTGTCAGAGATTATCAGATACGGGGTATTCGTGCGAGCTTCTTATGAAGCTATTGATTTGGAGCCCGGGTCTAAGTGTTATGGGAACTGCAAGTATGATCGAAACAGTATGCTTGGTCAATTGGGGATGAAGAATTGCGGTTATCAAGTAACAAAATATATTTACGCGGCCGCACCAAATATTAACGTGCCCGATTTCTTGAAGAATAAGTTGGAAACTGGAGATGGATTTAACTGGATTGGTTACGTTGCAGTTTCAAATGATGAGGAGCAGATCAAGCGCCTTGGACGTCGGGACATTGTGGTGGCATTGAGAGGCACCGGAACGTACAATGAATGGCTCGCTAATTTTATGCATACACTAACTCCTGCTCGTTTAAATCCATTAGATCCTCGTGATGATGTAAAGGTGGAAATGGGATTTTTGGGGCTTTATACTTCCCACGATTCCACGAACAGATTTAACAATGGAAGCGCAAGAGAGCAGCTTTTGTGTGAGATTGCTAGACTTGTACAGAAATACAAGGGAGAGGAGCTCAGCATAACCATAACAGGACACAGCATGGGCAGTGCGTTGGAAACGCTATGTGCTTACGATATTGCAGACCTCGAAATAAACTGTGCCGATTATAAATCTTGCTCCATAATACCAATCACGGTATATTCATTTGCAGGTCCCCGAGTCGGAAACACTGCCTTCATGGATCGGTGTGATGAACTCGGCCTGAGAATTCTGCGAGTCGTGAACATTCACGACGTGGTGACAAAGATACCGGGTGTAATATTCAATGAGAATTTTCGGCTTTGGGAAAACGTGATGGACAGAAAACCTTGGACATATTCTGACGTCGGTGTCGAGCTAGCTCTCGATCACAAGTTACACACGCAATTCTTCAAAGGCGAAACTCATAACCCATCATCCATTCACGACCTCGAAACGTATTTGCAGGTTTTGACATGCTGCAACTACCACAATAATCAGCTGCATCGGCATACCCATGACCATCAATTGGATTATCAGGGAAACTCCGATTCCTGCCATGCCTTAGTAAGCCAACTACGTAGCTTTTGCTTCAATTTTATATTATTTTACCCCTCTATTATCTTCCTTTAGCTCTCGGAAGAGAGACTACGGGATAATCTAAAACTGTGCAGGGAATGAAAAGAAAATTAAGAAGTATGTTTGGGAATATGTAGATTAAGAATTCAATATTAAGATTTAAAATTGGTAAATTAAAGATTCTTTGTTAAATAAAGAAAAAATTACATAATTTTAGATTAAGGATTGAATATTAAGATTTAAAATTCCTAAATTACATATTTGTAGATTAAGGATTGAATATTAAGATTTAAAATTGGTAAATGAAAGGTTCTTTGTTAAAGAAAAAATTTACATATTTGTAGATTAAGAATTGAATATTAAGATTTAAAATTGGTAAATAAAAGGCTCTTCGTTAAATAAACAAAATTACATAATAAAGTTTGATGTTGAAGGTAAATTATTTACAAAATAAAAAAAAAAAAATTAATTATATTAATATACAAAAAATTACAAAATTTGAAGTTGTATACGAGAATTTTATTTTATTTTGAAGCCTTTATGAAATTTCGTCGTCAGCTCTTCATCTGAATAATACTTCAATTCATGAATAGCACTTCAATTCATTTAAGCCTCAAATGAATTAACAATTGTTGGGTTGTATGGGAAGGGGGTACTGTATGATACCTATTTGAAAATTACTAAGTTTTTTCAAATCAGCTTTTGGAGAGAGTACAAACAATCGAGAACATTATAACTAAGTTTTTCCAAATCAGCTTTTGGAGAGGGTACAAACAATCGAGAACAGTATGCTTTATAGTTACTGTTAAAAAGTATGCTTTATAGTTACTGTTAAAAATTGTCCCTGAAGGAGGTCGTACAAGCTCACATACTCTAAGTGATTTGTGATTCCAAAATCATTATAGACTCGGCAACTCGTTATTGACCATGGATAGAATCATAAAGATACGATTTCAATTTGACTATGTATCCTTCGAGTGTGAATAAAGTAGCAGATTTGATGTTCAATACAATTGAAAAAATGGAAGGAGGTTCACTCCGAACTAAAACCATACCTCTTTTTTCGAGTTTACCAACTTGGTGGAAGAATATGAAATATTTTTTCCTTTTAAAACGACCTGGAATTTATTGAATAAATGATGACAAGGTCGCTATTGAAATTCAAACCACATAACACAAACACAAGACAAGGGGACTACCCTATAAAAGTTCAAACAGTTAAGATTGAAAGAATTAGCTCACAG
Source organism: Picea engelmannii (assembly GCA_009831015.1). NCBI lineage: Eukaryota > Viridiplantae > Streptophyta > Pinopsida > Pinales > Pinaceae > Picea > Picea engelmannii. The sequence goes on along the minus strand of ML785031.1, from coordinate 792,477 downwards.
AAAACACACACAAAGTTTGTATTATTGCACACCAATACATAGAGATTACATAGGTATATATAGCTGGATTCAGATCCAACTAACTCCATTCTTGGAGGGATAGGTCGAGAGAATATCTCAACATCCTCCTACAAATCTTCAAACCAATCTCCAACTCAACATAATGCATTAATGAAGCATTATCTCTAACACCCCCCTTTAATGCTTACATTAAAAAAACTTATAATACTTAAACACTATTACAAAAAATTGCAACACTTTAACTTTCGTTTGTCTGGCCTTCATCAGCTCCTACACCCACTCTGATGCCTCCGGACTGCGCTCTTTCTCTTCCTCTTCTTCAATCTTACCATTCAACTCATTTAAAGCATAAATGCTTCAGACCATCATTCATGAACTTGTACAATGGACAATTTGACAACTCGGCTCATCGGGGCTTCCGTGATAAAAGATGTCAATTATTGATGCATTCTATGAACATGCCTCCATCTGTCGGATTTTTGCTTTCGGCTATCCTTCAGTGTCTAGAAGAGCAGTTTGGATACAGAATGTCCTCAACATTCAATTATACAAGGTGACTTCCAATAAGAACAGTTGTTCTTGAAATCAGGGCTGCCAGCTTATATCAAGATACAAGAGTTTCGATTTTACATAAACACGTAAACATATAAAAATATTATACACACCACACACACATTGATAGATATATATAAGTGAAAAGACAGGACAAACCATCTATGGTGGTTTCCACAAGTAGCCATTGGAATTCATGACAGCATCCAGACATGAATAACACACACATAAATAGTTTGTATTGCACAAACTGATATGACTTCGTAATGGTTGATCTTGGTGAATCTCTTCGACTTGGCTATAGCCTGCATCCTCCCTTCGCAGCGGTAGAAACATTGAACAACATTCCATGACATCTTGCATCCTTCATCTACAGCGGCAGTAATGATCCACGGCTCCTCCAGTGATTTTTGGACAGCGAATTTAAGTTCTGACGTGGGTTGTCAGCTCGACTCCAGCTTGGATGGCCACGATCCAAGCGATATATTTGAAATCAACCGTGATTCCTCAATTCTAGTAGTCGATTTCTGTATTTGATTCTCTAGCAATTTGATAGCATTCAACTTAGCTTAATAAACAAAATAGTGGCGTCTTCTTTCACCCACACTGCAGTAGCGATGACTATTACAAATCCGATAGATTAGGACGCAGATATATCACACAGAAAATTTCCCTCACAACACGGATCTTGCAACCGACTATTCTTCTTAACTCAGATCTACAATGATTCTCAAAACGCGTCCTCCGTGATTCTGTTAAACGCGTCCTCCGTGGTTCTATTGCGGTCCTTTTCATTTGCCTACAGATTCTCTTTCTTGGCGATTGTCTTCTTTTCGCTGAGTGCAAGTTTCCAACGAATATCTGAGCTGATTCACTCCTTCATAGCTCAACGATGACTCTCTTCCACGCAGCATCACAGCAGGATCACGTCCTTAGCATCATATCCGTGCAGCTCCTTTACCTCGTCTCTGATACCAAGTTAAGATTGAAAGAATTAGCTCACAGAAAACACACACAAAGTTTGTATTATTGCACACCAATACATAGAGATTACATAGGTATATATAGCTGGATTCAGATCCAACTAACTCCACTCTTGGAGGGATAGGTTGAGAGAATATCTCAACATCCTCCTACAAATATTCAAACCAATCTCCAACTCAACATAATGCATTAATGAAGTATTATCTCTAACGCAAACCACACTATACAAACACAAGGCAAGGGATTACATGTTTGGAGATGTTGGAATTATTAAATTGTACATGTTTTATAAATTAATGTGTGATACATGATTATACAAGAAAGTTGTGATTATTATTGGTTAGTGTAAAGTTGTGATTATTATCGGTTAGGGTAAAGTAGAGTTTGTTTCTCAAAATGTGTGATACATGATTATACAAGAAAGTTGTGATTATTATTGGTTAGTGTAAAGTTGTGATTATTATTGGTTAGTGTAAAGTAGAGTTTGTTTCTCAATAGGTTGTTATTGTGTTAAGATAATGTCTATTTTAAGGAAAAGATTGATATATTTGTATATTTATTATTTCATATTAAGAAAAATATTCAATATATTTTTGGTGTGTGGAAACCATGTTTACTATTTCATTTATTTACAAGGTATAAGAGTTCATATGAGGCATTACTCTCTCACGAGAGAGGTTCATGATGATGAGGTTTTTGCATTGTATATTTGAATGTTTGTATGTTGTAGAATGTGTTTTTTCTTAGTGCTAAGATGTGTGTTGTTGCTCATTACATAAATTAGTTTCTTATGGCTAAAAGAGAAAAATTGTGCTACTTAATCTGTGGAGGAGCATTGTCGGAAGCTAAATACCACTAAGAGAAGAGAAACTTGACTGTAGATGGTTGTAAAGATCACTTTTTCGAAAGTGTAGATTTCATCTTGTTCAGTAGCCACCCTGAATAGAAGTTGAAGTTGTTTTCTTGCTCCCATGATAAGCCACATTGGGACCTATGCAAGGGGATAGATGAGCCATTGTCATTGAAGGGCCATGTCCATTCTTTTTTTAAAGCTCTATGAAGAAGGAGAGCGACCCAAAAAAGAAAAATTGCGTAGAAGAAGCCACTCATCAATGCACAACATTCACTGAAGAAAGTTTTTTGACTTGATGTTTTGGTTGGAGTGATTTCCAAGTTGTATCACAACAAACATCTACACCTGTAATGATAGAGAATAGCTAGGAAAAGATGGCCTGTAGTTGTTGAAGGGAAACACATGCATATATGTAACACCTAAATTATAATCCTCATTTTAGCAATGTATATTGTAAATATGACGTATGACTATGATCCAAGCGATGTAATATGCAAATATTGTATATTGAAAATAAAGAAAATGAAATACATCGCCAACTGTAGACAGGTAGGACTAGAGTTATGGGGGTCTATTATTACACAAGACACAAAGCTTAATGGAAGTTTCGAGGGGATTCCACATGCCATGAGTCTTAACCCACATTCAAAAAACAATTTGTTAATTAGATATTTAACCCTTTAACTTATTACACATTTAATCATTGAATTCATGTAAGAAGTTGGGTAAGAAAATTATCCCAATGACTTATGATAGCATGGATTGAGTGTAATCATATTTGGGAAGAGTGTGAGTCAAGAAAGCATGGAAGAAGAAGGAAAATGAAATTTGAGTAGAGGGAACGGAAAATTTTATAGTTAGCAAGAAGTGAGGAAAAATAGAGTCAAGTGATGGGAAATAGTAAGAAGCCATAACGGGTATTGAAGATAGCTTGGTGAAGTTGGTAATTATGCTGAGAATGGGGATTCCATGCTTTCAAGTGATTTTTATTTTGAAAATTACCCAAAGAGAATTTATAAATGTTGTGTGAGCACTCTTGTTGCAATTGGATTTTTTAAAGCCCCTAGTAGAGAGATTCTTGGTCGATTTGTGTTGGAGCCCTCGAGGGGATGAATATTTCCTGAGGTTTTTTTGTGTAACACCCTTCCAGGATGTTAAACAATTTATCTTTCATTAAATATATACACAATAACAACTTTGTTTTAGCATAATTTCATTGAATTTCATTTACACAATTCTTCCACATTTGCTCAATGATAAATCTAGATAACATGATGAAATAAGTAATATGTTAACTCTATGATTTAGAACTTAAAAAAAAAATATATACAAAATATCAATAACCAAATACCATTGAAAAATACCTCCTCCTTAGTTTTTCGAAGCTCTTCGGTTATAATGTAGTCCTGGACACTTCCAACCATTCTTTTCCCGCTTGCCCAGAGTGAAAAAACGGAATCCTCCCAGCCTACTAGGAGCCTAGCTGACTTCCTAGCTCCAAGAAACCTTACGGTTTCCTGGCCCTCCGTGCCCGTGACTCAAAGAACAACAAAGCACAAATGATCAAAGAAAACCATCATAAGAAATATGTATTCCAAAGATTTTACAACCTCTCATCATGCTCAAACCTCTCCATCCTCTCTTCCTCACTACTTCTTCTCCCTATTTATCAATTTTCCATACACACTTCCCCAAGTCTCCTCAACCACCCTCATTATTATCCATCAACCTCCCTTATCTATTTTTTTGGGGAAAAGATTAAAATAAAACTAAAATATAAATGACTTGCATTAGACAACAATAAACAAAATGAAACCTCTTTCTTCTCATGCTAGCTAATAAATGTAATTTGACAATTTTCTCCAAAATGTACATAACACCCCACCATGCTCATTTAATTTATTATATCCACCATTTATAAAAGTCAAGAAGGTATTTAATGCTTCTAGATATTTTTCATGCAATATAATTTACATATTCAATAACCATTCAATTAAATAGTTAATAATTTACTTTAATAATTAATATATTAATTATTTGTACTAGTGTACATAGGTAGGGTATGTGTGCGTAGCTAGCGAACACATATCTCATGTATGTACTAACGATAAACAACCATTGCCTCTAGTGCATAGTTCATATATGATCACCAAGACATGTAGGAAAACAGATCAAGTATTGCATCATTGAATAATCTTAACGATCAAAATTACACCAATTCATCAACAACTCATTATCACATTTAAAATATCAATAGGAAATCAAAGAGGGTTTTAAACATGGTAGGATCCAAGTGAGTGAACAATAGTGAAATTTCTAATCCCCAATCAGTATTCTCAACTAACATCAAAACATCCTTCCTTCCTAACCTACTTCCATCTTCCATCCTATCCTTTCCTATGTTGGACTAAGTTGGAGCGGCAACTATATTTACCTAAATCCATATAAAACCCATAAGTAGAAGTGTCATACATATTGACCAAGCTTCCCCAACAGACAACTAGCAATCGCTATCACATGTCTACAGGAGCGTGACTTCACAAAACCCTCCCACGACTCTAGGTTTCAGAGGATAAACCGTGGGAAATACCTCCACCCATCCTCATAGAACTAGGGTCAACACAACTAAAATTCATCATCACACGTCTAAGGGAGTGTGACTTCACACAACCCTCCCACGAATCTAGGTTTCAGAGGATAAATTGTGGGAAATACCTCCACCCCTCCTCATAGAACTAGGATCAACACCCTACATCAAGCCCTATTGTGCAACTACTATTCTTAGAGTCACGTCATCAAACAACCACTTTGAGTAAGTCACGTGTCCTTTCAAAACCACCCTTACCACAAATCATAGCAATATTTTGAATCATAAATTAAATAACAATTATAACTTATAGTATACACTATCTTATTGATGTCTACGACATCCATGTTACCTCATCACTGTAATCATTTGGCTATCACATAGCTCATCAACCTATAGGTTAGTTCACCAATAACTCATATCCATGTATATATATCATAATTTTATATAAGAATACATATCTGTATTGACGTTCAATTAGGAAATGTATGTTTATTTTTATCATGTCTTACATCTATTATGCATTCTCAACTCAACTTTGAATCATTATCCATGTACCTAAATTCCACATCTTAATTTGCATGTTTAAGCAAATCAAAGAGTTATCATCATCACGAGCATATAACAATTAAAATAATAGTATGCAACACATAAATAGGTCCATAGGTACACTTGTCATATGCATATATCAATATTGTTGAGTCCAAATAGTTGTTAAGAAATAAATTACTAAGATGAGAAAAATCAAAGTTTTAACTACCTGAATCCAAAATATGGGGCGTTACATACACCCACCCTTCAAGAAACTTCGTCCCGAAGTTATGGTCGTTCATAATTTAAAGAAAATTCATAACACAACTACTATGTGTCTTCCTTGATAGAAAACCATGTGCTATAATGATCCCACTAGACCTTTACTTGATGAAAAACATGTTGAGGTTATTAATGTATTGGTTGAAACTACCCCTATTTATCAAGTACCTTAATATGTCTCGACTATATTTTATTATCACTTGTAATTTAATTAATTGAAAGACACACTTCTCTTATACATTTATTCATCTTAAGTTCCATATTTAAAGTATAGTCTACTAGTTTGACAACCATTTAGAATCTTATCTTATTATCGGTTCTTTAGGTAAGTGAATCTTACATTGGGGTTGATTATAAATTCCATTAAGTCCATCGTATAATTCCAACTAGAATATATCTTAGTAATTATAATCAATTATCACTAACTTGACTATCACCTTAACTCAAGTGATATAATACATACTGTTGGAAGATTGGTTGTTATCATTGATGTCAACCCTAGTCATGGGTTTTGGACCGCAGGATTGATGAAGGTATTTGGATATGAAGGAAAATGCACATGCGGATACAACACCCATGGATGGATAGTATACACCATGTTGTTTCTAGTGGTATGTGGCACATCACGTGGATCCTCATGGTTGAGGAGAAATGAATTTTTGAAGATGACAAAGTGAATTGAAGAAGAAAGTACATGTAGGCCCTAAAGATAATTAAAGAAAAGAATTACAAAATAAGAAAGTGTCGAGTTGGCCCTAATGTTAAAAGGAAGTGAAATAAATGGTATAAATAAACATCATTATACATTCATTTGATATAAGTCGAATTTCATAGGAAATAAGAAGCAAATAAGGCCGGATTTGAAGGGAGGATGAAGTCTTTTGGTGATGTGTTCTAAGGTATGTTATTTTCAGGTCATCTTAACATTTTTTCTATAAACTTTTTTCTAGAACGATTCAGATGGTTAAATCGCTATGGTATTGATAATACATATCAAGGTACCTCTGGTAAAAGGTTCATCTCTTGATTCTCTATAATTATGGAGATACACTATGTGGAAGATAGGGTTTGTGACCAGTCCTTAAGCTAGTCAATAAACAGGTGTTCCGGGTAAAACAGTCATAACTGCTTCATCCATAATCCAAATGAAGTGGGACAAATTTAATTGGAAATAGTACGAACTTTAGTTTCTTGTGTGTGAGTTTCATAATCGGATGTTAATTATTGAGCGCAGGGCATTTTGTGCAAGTTCACTCTCCTGAATAGACCATAATTGAATAAAGTCTACAATTCTTTCTATAACCTCTTTTTGGGGAGGATTCAAGGAGTGAAAATTGGAGGATTTTCAAGGAATACATTGAGTAATATTATATATAGGATCAGAGTACTCCAGGAATTGAAGAATTGCAGAAATTTAAGAAGTCTCAGGAAGCATTATCAGGTTCTATGTGATGATTGGTTGATGGTGATGATTTAATGTAAAGTTTTATTATCTCTCATATATTCTTGGGTGAAAGGAAGGGGCAAGGATGGAGAGTTCAAATCCCTCTTGATATTGGAGGATTGTATCTTCCTCTTGGAGGTTTATCCCTCCTTTTACAATTGGAAGTTGTTTCTACCTTTGGAAGTCATTACTTCCCTTGAACAATAACTATTGATTAATTCTCATATATTGTGCATGGTGTACTGTGGTGTATTGGTGTAACTCTTATACTATTGTTCATTTCTCATTGGATATAGTTGAATGGTTTAAGTATAAGTTGAAAAAGGTTTTAAATTGTACTTGATACTGATTCACCCCCTTCTCAGTATCAACAATTGGTATCAGAGCAGGTTGCCTTCAGAACAGTTTAATCACTAAAAGGAAAATGCTGAGCAGATATGGATTACCATGAGCACATTTCAAATGGGATTCAAAAATTTGATGGAAGAAATTATGCATATTGGAGTGATAGAGTGAAAACTTACCTAACGACTTTGGGAGTAGACATTTGGTACTCAATTGTAAATGGCTATGTAATCCCAAATAATGCTCCAACCGATCGAAATGAGAAGAATCTTATGAGTTGTAATTCAAAATCCAAACATGTTATTGTAGAATCATTGGCACCAACCATTGCTAGCAAAGTGATGGGATGCATCAATACTAAAGAGGTATGGGACAAACTCAAGAATATCTATGAAGGTGATCCAAAAGTTAAGCAGGTCAAGATTTAACGACATAGAGCATAATTTGAAAATTTGAAGATGAATGAAAAGGAAGATATTGCAACCTATATTTTTAGAGTTGATGAAGTTGTTAATGCTATCAGAGGATTAGGTGAAGAGCTCGTTGAATCGTTAGTTGTACAAAAAGTGTTGAGATCACTTCTCTTGAAGTATGATGCTAAGGTCTCTGCCATTGAAGAAACTAGCGACCTGACCAAAATGACAATGGATGAATTACATGGGACTCTTATGGCATATGAAATGAGAAAATGTACATAAAGTGACCAGACAAACAATGAAGCAGCCTTTAAATCCATAAAGAAGAAAAAAGACAAGGATAATGACCTTGATGAAGAAATAACAAATTTTGTAAGAAGGTTCCAGAAAGGAAGTGGAAGATACAAAGGTAAGTCTCCTCTCAAATGCTTTAATTGTGGTAGAATATGACATATTGTTGAAAACTATGACTATAAAAAGAGGATTCTCAACAATAAAAAGAGATTCTACTCCAAGGATGATGTCATCTCCTCAGATGAGAGTGATGAAGAAGATAATGATGGAGGAGAAGTCCTCTTCATAACCCAAGAAACCCAGGATGATGATCATAAGAATTCTAAAGAAGAAGAAATAATTTGTGAAGAAGATTCAGATGAAGAAACCAACCTTGATTCCTTTTGGGGATACAAATACAATGCAGAGAGTGAACAAGAAGATGAGAATCTTGAAAAGTTGAAGCATGTTGAAACTGAAAATAGCAAGCTTAGAAACACAAACATAATACTAAAAGGTGAATTGAGTAGTTGTGAAGAAGAGAATTACACGATTGAAAAGACCATTAATAGATTGAAGGAACAATTAGAAGATTATGAGAAATTGAAAGAAGAATTGGATCACACAAAAGGGGAGCTACTATTGACAACAAAAAAGTTGAAGAAGTTTGAAAAAAGAACTGAAAAATTAGATGAGATCCTTAGCAGTGAAAGATCTCCAAATGACAAGACAGGACTAGGATACAATGACAGTTTGAAGACAACAAAACAAGAAAAGGAAGTTGAAAATGATGAAACCAACACTCCAGAACAAGTTGAACAACAAGATAGAAAACTAGAATTCAGAAGGAATGGGACATCAAGAAGATCCTGTCCCATTAGGTATGAAATAAATCGTTATGAAGGAAACTATAGAAGAATAGATCGTGAACCTAGATGGACCACACCACAAAGAATATCACTTACGCCCAGGTATCAAAATTTCTTTCTTGGACATTGTTATACTTGTGGAAATTTTGGACACAAGGCAATCAATTGTAGAATCAATGAAAGGAATAACTATGCAAGCTACGTGAATGGTGAAAATAGTAGATATCAAAATGTTCATAGACCTTTCAACATAAATTATAATCCATCTGAGCCATTAATGGATCAAAATATTGTATGTTACAAGTGCAATAATCTTGGTCACAAAGCACAAGATTGCAGAGAGATGAAGGAAGATAATCATATGCCAAATGTTTGCATACCAACTACAACATGGAAAAGAAAAGAAATTCCACACAATGAAAATTGTCGAATAACATTAGTCACTAAAGAATCCAAAGAATAAGATGAATGGTTCATAGACAGTGGGTGCTCATCTCATATGACCGAAGATCAAAGCAAATTTGTCAGCTTGAAGAAAAAGGGTGGAAATGTTGCATTTGGAGATGACTCATCTACCAAAATACTTGGAAAAGGAACTATAAAGCTTGGAAGTGAAAGTGTAAAAGTAGGAAAAATCCTATTGGTTGAAGATTTGAAGCATAATATCCTCAGTGTCAACAAAATATGTGATCAAGGATACACTCTTATGTTTGACTCCCAAAAATGTAAAATCAAAGAAAATAACTCAGGAAGATTGGTTGCAACTGCAACAAGAAGACCGAACAACATATACATCCTAGACATGAATAAGAGAGAGAAGACAAAAGCCACACCAAAGGGTTCCAAGGAAGAAAAAGTCCCAAAGACCAAAAATAGGGATGAAGTATTATTGAGTGCCACATGTTTAGGGGGAGAAGCCCCAAAGAAGAAGGTTACCTTTTTCCATTAAACTCAGGGCAATAAGCCATACCTTTTTCCATTGATTTCAAATGGGGAGAGAAATTGGGATCATGAAGAAGGAAGTACATGTAGGCCCTGAAGATAATTAAAGAAAAGAATTACAAAATAAGAAAGTGTTAGGTCGGCCCTAATGTTAAAAGGAAGTGACATAACTGGTATAAATAAACATCATTATACATTCATTTTATCTAAGTCAAATTTCAGAGGAAATAAAAAGAAAAGAAGGCCAGATTTCAAGGGAGGATCAAGTATTTTGGTGATGTGTTCTAAGGTATGTTATTTTCAGGTCATCTTACCATTTTTGCTATAACTTTTTTTCTAGAATGATTCAGATGGTGAAATCGCTATGGTATTGACAATACGAATGAAGTTACCTCTAGTAAAAATTTCATCTCTTGATTCGCTATAATTATGGAGATACACTCTATGGAAGATAAGGTTTGTGACCAGTCCCGAAGCTAGCCAATAAACATGTGTTCCGAGTAAAACAGTCATAACTTCTTCATAGAGAATCCAAATGAATTCGGACAAATTTCATTGGAAATATTACAGACTCTTGTTTCTTGTGTGCGAGTTTTAGAATTGGATGTTAATTATTGAGTGCGGGGCATTCTATTAAAGTTCACTCTCTTGAATAGACCAGAATTGAATAAAGTCTACCATTCTTTCTATAACCTCTTTTTGGGGAGGATTCAAGGAGTGAAAATTGGAGGAGTTTCAGAGAATACATTGAGTAATATTATCTACAGGATCAGAGTACT
>ML785031.1:760803-778979 GCA_009831015.1 Picea engelmannii | reverse complement strand
TATATTTGTTTTGTTTTTGTTTTTAATTTTTTTTTTAAATAAAAACAATTTTATTATTTTAACATAATTAAAAATTAAATTATAGGATAAATACTTTCTTATCATTATCTCAAAAGTCAACTTAATTAGATTAAATCCACTTAACTTAGTTAATAATATGAATCCATTCTGGTGAGTTGCGTTGCGATCTCTTGACCTCTCTTTCATTACTTTTTTTGTTTCAATCGCCATGCTAGGTGAGTTTAGGGCAGGGGTGAGTAAATTTATGTGATAATTGATCACATAATACTATTATTGAGGTTTAAGCTAATAAATACATCCAACATACTTTTGAAATTTTTATTTTAATATTTGTTTTTGAATAACACCAACGACGAAGTACTTACAAGATCTATTTTAGAACAACACAATATTCTATGCAATGGGATTTTTCGTCTGAAATTTTATGTAATAAAACATAACAATCTGTAGGGTGGAGTTGTTTTTACGAGATTTGAATTTAACATAACATGACAATAGTTGCCATTATTTTCTAGAATTTGATACACATATACATGAGTGGAACTTTGATGATGCATGACAGGTCCATATTTGATGGGCTATTTAAGATTTGGACCAAAGTTTCCATACTCGGTTTGGAGAACCATTCGGCAAGGCCGAAGGTGTAAGAGTTCGACTTGGATTTGGCAGAATCTTGGCAAATAAAAAAAATCAAATTCGAACAAAGTTCACAGATCTGAGCATTGCTAGTGGTTCTCTAAGCCCAAACCCTGCTTCCAATGGAGAAACTGGTCACGGTTTAAACCACGGAGCAGGAAAGGATCCTGATATTTTTGTAGCATATTCAACTTTTTCTTTGAAGTACAGAGGTTTGCTATATTTTTCTTTTACACTTCTTAATAACTTCACTCGATAAGTTAAAGAAATAGGTTAGCGTAGATAATCGATAAGTCAATAAAGTAGGTTACAATGGATATTTGTTGTAGGTGAGCTATTACCTCACAATAAATCTGGGACTGTTGTCAATTCCCAGTTATTGATATGATTTTGACTGAACACAGTGGAGATCAATATGTATCGATGCATAGGGATTGAGAGCATATGTTATGAAGAGCATTAAATACATAACAATTCAATTTATTCACGCAAACTCAGTTTTTAATAATATCATGAGCTTATGTTATAAATACATTAACTACATAACAATCCAATTTATTTACACAAGCTTAGTTTTATTTTTATTTTTTATAATATTCTTATAGATTTGGATAATAAGTATCACCGAATATCTTTCTATATGGCTCAATCTATTAAAAAAATACTATAGATTATTAATAAACTGTAGACTAAATTGCACCGTGTGATAGAGGTACGCTCTCACTCAACTTCAACTTTTGCTGCTCCAACTTCAACTTTTGCTGCTCAACATTAAATGAAGAACACATCTCAATTTATCTCCCAACGCTAGATGTGTGCCACTTCAATTTTGAGATCAACACCTCTGATCGACGCGTAGTGCATTGAACGTCCCCTCCTCCTCGGTGGCTTATACTATTCTTTGATGCACCTCGGATATTGCTCCAGTGACCCACTACTCTACTCATGTGAGACGCTGATACTAATATTTCTTAAAACAATGAATGCAGGTTTTATGCATGTTAAAATGGTGACATTTTTGGATTAAATCCATGGAAGATGATTTTGGGTATTGGATATTGGCATCCAATCCATCTCCTTCCATTTCTAGTCTCCTCATTAACACCCAAACTCCCAATTCTATTAAAATTTTACCCAACAAACACCACAAATAAATTCAAGTTCACCTATTAATTCGCTGCGAGTCATTGGAAGGGTTGCTTTTATAGTGTTTTTTTTTTCACTATTCGAATCGGATATCCGCTGCTTGTGCGTAAATGGAAACACCAAGGGAGCACATTGAATAGATTCGAAAAACCAAGTTTAAAGATAACCTTCTTATAGAATAATTGCACCAAGCAGTCAAACTTTTGTCTGCAGAATTATATAGCAAAGATGTTCATTTTATTATGGAGCTAATATAACTGTTTTAATCACTGTCAAGAGATATCAAGCACAATATGGTTGAGTTCAGAAGAATCATCCTACCTTCCTAGCTTTGTCGAACTGGAACTACTAGATAAGTGACAATTTGTGTATTTTTTTTTATCTAAATGTGAAAGATAGATTTATTAATCAAAGATATAAGATTACAAAATGATCACGACAGTTCCGGCCATAAAATCTGAAGGCTACTACATGGTAAAAAAAAAATTGAGTAGGATATAAGCCCTTCTCACTTGGAAACTAACCAAGTACGTCCAATACACTTCGACAGAACAAGCATAATAAAAGAAAAAGCTCGGTAAGTCCAATTGCCTCACAAGGGTAAGCTACCATCTCCAAAAATATTCTTGGGTAGTGACTTCACCACTAAGATTTGTATCCAGAAATTATTGGTATGCATGTAACACCAGTACAAGAAAATATGTGTGGAGTGCCTCTCTATCTGCTATAATACTTTCTATATATTCTGTTATTGGGTTGTCCAGTATTATGAACCAAGTTCTAACTGGCTGCAGTATGTCTTTTAGAAGGCTACACTTCATCTCGTCAAGGAAGCTATTTCCTATGCATTTGATTTTTTTTTTCCTTTTTCATTCTTACCATCTTCCTATTGTCTAATAACCTTTCACCTAAGCAATGATCCAGCACGCCCAAACTTAAGAGCTTCATCTTGAATTGCATCAAACCTTAGGGATTTAAGCCTTGGATCCATCCCAACAGCGAGGAGATTCTAAAGACGAAGTATTCATTGCTTCTGGCCCTCTTTTTAAAGGCAACCCAACACTTTTTGGACTCATCTTCAGATCGTGGCCAATTAAAATCCACTTACGGTTCCAATCTATTACTAGGCAGTCCCTTACCTCCATTACAAGTGATTTGAGAATACCAACGTTTACATTTATGAGGGAATTGGTTTTTTGATCTGCAAAGTTATTTCGGACTGTAGCAGCATTGCATCGGATATCTTATGGGCTCCGATTGGGGCACTGTGAATAGAAAGAGGGGGGAAGGATCTCCAATCATGGGAAATGATAAGAGATTTTCTGGGCAGGTAGTGAACAGTCCCATATATTCAGGCCCCATGACCAGAAGAGATCTGTCCTTCAAGTGCAACATAAACCAAGATGTTGAAGTAGCAGCACCAAATTCCCCCAGAGTTGAAGGAGATCAATACCCACATGAGTTGAGGCCTGCTTACCACCAAAAGTCTATCCATATCAAGCCCTTTATAAAGAAGTCAGCAGCCATAGCCAACTCCTTTAATAAAAAAAATGGTTCAAGGAAATGCATATTCTATTTCTGTGGGGTGTTCGTTGTCTTTCTCATCTTAATGAAGATTTCAACATTCGGGTGGCTTGGATATCATATTGAACCACATACACTGTCTCAGGATCTTTCTCGTACTGTATTAGGCATACGAACATTACCAAATTCTAAAGAGGAGAGGGACAGACACCTTACATAGGAAAGGGATACTGGAAACTTTGTTTGGATTGAGTCATCAGATGCAATTGCAAGTCAAACACACAAAGCATAGCAAATTCAAAATTCAACTCTCTGGTTGAAACCAAAACGTGACAACTTTGAGCAGTGCATTGATCACTCCAAAAGTCTTAAAAGGTATGGGTTGGGTACACTTCAGTTGCAAAGTGGTTAAAGGAAACAACTCTCTTTCTCACACCCTATAATGATTAGATGACGTCTTAAATTACTGTCCTTATCGACATCCTTCCCTTACTTGAACTATCCTTATCATCACAAGGTGCATTTAGATCACGCTACCTCATTCCCTTCCACCTTACAGGAGTTTCCATCTCTTACCGATAGTTCTCCAAATGATAATGATCCAGCTGGATGACTTACGTTAGTCACAGGAAGGGAACTACTGGTAAAAAATAAATTGTAAGAGACTTTTGAAGCCATACCATTCGTGAATTTGAATGCTACATTACTATGGTTAATTGCCAAATGATCTTTATTCATTGTTCTGCCTCATAATCTATCTGGTATGAGGACCTGTCTTCCTAATTGAGGTCTGCGATCCATGTTTTTTTTTTTTTTTTTTTTGAAGTTCCCCTTTTGTACTTTTAAGACATCAACAGAGTGGCTTGTGTGCTATTATCATTGCTATGACTTCTGATATTTTCTCAACCCCAGTGAAACCCACTATTCCTGCTGTCACATTTCATGATGATAGAAGGTGAACAATTTTGAGTCTTTATTTTTAGCTCATATACATCCCCTTCATCATTGTTTTCTCCTCTATTGACATTGAGGTTTGACACCTACTTCATCAGATTTACATATGTTTCTTGTTACTGAATCTTGTCAATTTTCTATGATATTGTTGGCATCAAAATCGATTTGAAAAAATTATTTTTATGTATCATTTTTATCCATATTCTTCAGTACCCCTAGATGCATGTTTGAATGGTATAGTATTTTTCTATTTCTGGTCTGAAGAAATTTTCAATAGAAAGACAAAATCCCAGTGTTGTCTGTGGTGAAGCCCAGGTTTTAGTTTTGAAACCTGGCTTTGATACCATATGTAACACCCATCCAGGATGTTAAACAATTAATCTTTCATTAAATACATACACAATAACGACTTTGTTTTAGCATAATTTCATTGAATTTCATTTACACAATTCTTCTACATTTGCTCAATGATAAATCTAGATAACATGATGAAATAAGTAATATGTTAAATCTATGATTTAGAACTTAAAACAAAAGTATATACAAAATATCAATAACCAAATACCATCAAAAAATACCTCCTCCTTATCTTGTTGAAGCTCGTCAGTTGTAATGTAGTCTTGTGCGCTTCCAAGAATTCTTTTCCTACTTACCTAGAGTGAAACAACGAAATCCTCCCAGCCAACTAGGAGTCTAACTGGCTTCCTAGCTCCAAGAAACCTTTCGGTTTCTTGGCCCTCTGTGCCCGTGAATCAAAGAACAACAAAGCACAAATACTCAAAGAAAACCATCATAAGAAATATATATTCCAAAGATTTCACAACCTCTCATCATGCTCAAACCTCTCCATCCTCCTTTCCTCACTACTTCTTCTCCCTATTTATCAAGTTTCCATACACACTTCACCAAGTCTCCTCAACCACCCTCATTATTATCCATCAACCTCCCTTATCTATTTTTTTTGGGAAAAGATTAAAATAAAACTAAAATATAAATGACTTGCATTAAACAACAATAAACAAAATGAAAAGTCTTTCTTCTCATGCTAGCTAATAAATGTAATTTGACAATTTTCTACAAAATGTACATAACACCCCACCATGTTCATTTAATTTATTATACCCACCATTTATAAAAGTCAAGAAGGTATCTAATGCTTCTAGATATTTTTCATGCAATATAATTTACATATTTAATAACCATTCAATTAAATAGTTAATAATTTACTTTAATAATTAATAAATTAATTATTTGTACTAGTGTACATAGGTAGGGTATGTGTGGGTAGCTAGCGGACACATATCTCATGTATGTACTAATGATAAAAAACCATTGCCTCTAGTGCATAGTTCCTATATGATCACCAAGACATGTAGGAAAACAGATCAATTAATGCATCATTCAATAATCTTAACGATCAAAATTACACTAATGCATCAATAACTCATTATCACACTTAAAATATCAATAGGAAATCAAAGAGGGTTTTAAACATGGTAGGATCCAAGTGAGTAAAAATAGTGGCATCTCTAATCCCCAATTAGTATTCTCAACTAACATTGAAGCAACCTTCCTTCCTAACCTACTTCCATCTTCCATCCTATCATTTCCTCTGTTGGACTAAGCTGGAGCATCAACTATATTGACCCAACTCCAGATAGAACCAGTAAGCGGAAGTGTCATACATATCGACCAAGCTTCCCCAACAAGCAACTAGCAGTCACCATCACATGTCTAGGGGAGCATGACTTCACACAACCCTCCCACGACTCTAGGTTTCAGAGGATAAACAGTGGGAAATAACCCCACCCCTCCTCATAGAACTAGGGTCCACACAACTAGCAGTCATCATCACACGTCTAGGAGAGCGTGACTTCACACAACCCTCCCACGACTCTAGGTTTCAGAGGATAAATGGTGGGAAATACCTCCACCCCTCCTCATATAACTAGGGTCAACACCCTACATCAAGCCCTATTGTGCAACTACTGTTCTTAGAGTCATGTCATCAAACAACCACTCTGACAAAGTTAAGTGTCCTGTCAAAACCACACTTACCACAAATCATAGCAATATTTCGAATCATAAATTAAATAACAATTATAACTTATAGTATACACTATCTTCTTGATGTCTACGACATCCATGTTACCTCATCACTGTAGTCATTTGGCTATCACATAGCTCATCAACCTGTAGGTTAGTTCACCAATAACTCATATCCATGTATATACATCATAATTTTATATAAGAATCCATATATTTTTTTACGTTCAATTAGGAAATGTATGTTTATTTTTATCATGTCTTACATCTGTTATGCATTCTCAACATAACTTTGAATCATTATCCATGTACCTAAATTCCACATCTTAATTTGCATGTTTAAGAAAATCAAAGAGTTATCATCATCATGAGCATATAACAATTAAAATAATAGTATGCAACACATAAATAGGTCTAGAGGTACACTTGTCACATGTCTATATCAATATTGTTGAGTCCAAATAGTTGTTAAGAAATGAATTACTAAGATGAGAAAAATCAAATTTTTAACTACCTAAATCCAAAATATCGGTTGTTACATTGTGTAAACTAATGGGGAAGAGATATGGGTGTGGAATGGTTGTAGGAGTTGCGTCACTATGTTTTAGTGAGTTTTTCATTGTTTGAGTGGATTGTAGACACCCATAGGAGCTTGTGTGTCCTTCTAGACTCATAGACCTAGCTTGGGGGCGGCTTGTTATAGAGATAACTAGTGCAATAGAGACTACGGTTGGGTGGAACATCCATCGTCTGTAGTTGGTTGTGTAAAACATTTTTAAAATATAAGTGTTTTTACCACTAATTTATTTACTATTATCTGTTGTGTGTAAATGTTACATTTTAATCTATATTTTAGGTGATTGAATGCTACTCTCCATGATTAAATAATATGTATTCATGAATTTAAAATCTTTGATACTCACATGAATCATTTATGCTTATTGTGTGTTGATGCATTCATATTAAATTGGTATCATATTTGTGTATTCCCTCATTTTGTTTGGTAGCATGGCCCAATAAGACATGTGGGTATGTTACAATAGTTGTGCAATTGAAACAAGGACATCAATCATCAATGGAAGAGAGAGACTTGCCAGTATTCCATGGGAAGAGAACTGTGGAAGCACATCACTCACCATTTGAACGTATATGGTTTTTTCTTTATTGTGTCCTTCAAAATCTATCCAGAATTTAAACAAAGTCAGGTTCACCAGTTTTTCATAGAAATGGTGAAATGTAAAGGGCTTGGAGTTTGCATATGTGGGTTGAACAAGAGTTTTTGAAAATTTATGAAATCGATTTCTTATGGGTGATGATCTGACAATGTGTGAGTTTTTGATAATGGATTGTAGTTGACTAAAATATGTGTGTGATTAGTGGCTATGGTTTGATGTTCATGGAATGAAATTCATGTTTATGATTATATCTTATTTCATTATGTATAATCATTTGTGATGTTCATGGCAACAAATTCATGTTTATGATTATATCTTATTTCATTATGTATAAGTAGGGTTATTGTTCTCATCAACTCGTTTGTTTTGTGGATCAATCTACTCTATCAAATTGAGTATAAATTTGTGAACCTTGTCTTAAAGAGTGAAGAAAGATATGGTATTTATGTTGATTATTGAAAGTATTATTTATTTTGTTATTAAATTTTATGACCATATTAAAGGTTGTGATTGTTATTATTATTGATGATTGTGGGGTAGAGTTTGTCTCTAAATAAATAGTTTTATTCAAAGTTTGAGTAGATTGTTAGATCCATTTCGACATGAGAGATTCTCTCCAATTAGTTGGCTTCTATTTTGGTGTGTGGTTGAAAAAATTCACTAGAGAATTCAAAGAATAAAAAATTCATGTATTACCAATTTGAACTACAAATACACAGGCAAATAAAACACCTTTGAATTTAAGCACAAATGGATTTCTATTAATTCCATAAATTCATAAACTTACATTTAAAGCATCCATGGACTTCAATTACACAAATAAGTTCAAAGAAAGGTTTTTTCAAGTTTACAATGCTTGTTGGTTTGAATCTCAGCTAATCATACATACTTGATCATGCTCCTTGGCTTCTTCCAATTTTTAATGGTTTCTCCTTTTTTCTTCTTCGTTTCCTTCTTTATGTGTCTTTTTATTTTTCTATATATTTTTCTTTACATGCAATTCTCTTAAGTGCCCCCTTCTCCCCTCCAAATATTTTCTTCTATTGACTTCTATCCCAAGTCATTTATTTCCTTGCAAAGAGTTTCCCGTTATAACCCCTCTATAATTCATTCACAATTTTTTAATGATTAAGTTCTTTTAGGCCTATCACCTATATTTAAACCAAAAATCTCTTTAAAAATGCATGTACACCCAATTAAATCATCGTACAAGAATCACATGGTGTAATTAAATTTGCTTCTTGATATTTGATGGATGTATTTCATAGTTACATGGTAACAACTTCCAACATTTCTGAAAGTTATTTGAATTGTTATAATGTTTATGGGAAGTGGGAAATGGGTATTTTTAATTATGGAAAATTATTTTAGAAATGTGGAAGTTTATTGAGAGATTCAATGTCAAGGAAATAAGTATTTGAGAACTAGTTTTTAATAGAGAGAAATTTAGTTTAAAATTCTATTTTTGGTATTAATAAATAAGAAAAATTTTAGAGGCTAAATTTTTTCTTCTACTAATTTTTTATATTTTTCCTAAAAACATGTTAGTCAATATGTTTTTAAAATTGATTTACCCAAATTCTATAGGATAAAATTATTTTACCTTTAAAATAACCCAATTTTTATAGAAACTATATAAATTTTTTAGAAATTTGAATATTTTATAAAAATTATGACCAAATATTTTAATCTTTCATTTTAAAAATTAATGATATTTGACAAGGTTTTTACATTTTAAGATAAATTATCCTTGATTTTATTAAACTAAAATATAAATAGATTTACTCAACTATTACAAACACCTAATTTATTATAATTATTCTTATTATATTTATTCAAAATTTCACTATCACATAAAGACTAAATTACAAGCAAATCTTATTTCAAAAATGATTTAAATAAAAAGATTTAATAATACCCACTTATGTGGATAAGAATGAATTTTATGCAAGTATGTTTGTCTTCAAGCCGAAACTACACATTAAAGACCTTATCCATGACAAATATTTGCCCTAGTATGTTGTTTTTATCAATCAAGCATATTATTGATTTTTATTGTATTTTCATATTAGGACATTAATACTATTTACTTTTTTTCAATCAAAACTAGAATAATGTTTCAAATTTACAAAAATGTTCCAAGTTTGTATATGTAAAA
This sequence comes from Picea engelmannii, assembly GCA_009831015.1. NCBI lineage: Eukaryota > Viridiplantae > Streptophyta > Pinopsida > Pinales > Pinaceae > Picea > Picea engelmannii. The sequence goes on along the minus strand of ML785031.1, from coordinate 769,319 downwards.
TTTAGTTTTAAAAAGATGTTAAAATTTTATATATGTATTTTGTTTCTCATTTTCTAGTAAATCTTCATCAATATTAAAATTTTAATGTTCTATTAAATATATTCATTTAATTATTAATAAAAACTAAACTAGTAATTTTAATATTATGATATTAACACAAATTAAATTAGTAATTTTAATATTATGTTTTTCTAAAATATATATGGTTTTAATTTTGAAGTTTTAAATACAATTCAAAATTATTACTTATTAATATTAAAAATAGAATTTAATTTATTAATTTGATAAAATCTCATATATTATATGGCAATTCCAACAAATTGTAGGAGTAGAGCTCTCTTTCAAAATGGTTTTTATTTATCTTTTAATATAAAATATTACCACTCTCAATTCGAAGTTTCTTGTAAATTTAGGTGAAAGTTCTAATTGTTTCGTTTTCAACACTTGTATCCACTTTCACAATGTTGCTACATTTTGGAAACTCTATGAAACATAGATGTATTTTAAATTAATGACAACCATAGGATCAAGCATGGGGAATTGAATAGTTCGTAATCCATTGGCGAATTGTATGAAAGGTGACCCTCGCAATAATAAAAAATTTAAGATGAGAGCTGATCGCTGCAATGAAATTCCATTGTGGTGCTCTCCCTTAAGAGATTTCATTTCAAAACTCAAATTCGTGATGTAATGAGAGTCATTCATAGTGAATCAATTGACGGCTCATATTTTTTCGGTCTCTCTCCTTTTCAACCTTCAAGTGTGGTAGTGCAGTGAGGTCCATTTATTTGCTGAGGATTGAAGCGTAGCTACAATCCTGATTTTGACGATGGGTATGGTTAGCTACTCCTCCTAAATAAGATTTCCTGGGAAAATGGAAAGCATGACCTTGTGCTAAGGCAATTGACTGTACCAAAATTTTGTTTTTGCATCCTGAATATATATACCATGCGACATGCACAGAGGTAGCTTTGTCCCTCTTATTTTCTTCCTTTCACTCCAGAATTTGTGATTACTCCATGTAGCATTCAAAGAGTTATTTCTTTAACTTGTTTCACTGACACTTAAATATATAATGTCTTCTAAAAATATAATTCCTTTTTTCTCACATCTTTTTAAAAATATAATTTTTTTTTTTTTACAAGGGAATCTAGATATATAAATTTGCACGAAATCACTATTTTTTGTTCTTTAAAATTCATTTCTAAATACAAAAATGGATTCAACATGCTGAAAAATTGTTGGGCCACTAGGATTATACAGAAAAGAGTCATTTCATAGAACATTTAGACTACGACTTCTTTCACAGGCCACTAACCCAACATGCATTATATGCATTATTTGTTACATGTGCACAATAAATTCTCACCTTTTGTTCCGTTCGTCACAACACAAGAATCTATTTAATAGATTCTTCTCTGGATCTTCCTCAGTCAAAGGTAATAATAAAGTCTTATCATCCTCTTCTTCATCATCGCCATGATCATCATTTTTCATGATCATTTTATCCAAACAATTGTCTTTATCTACTTATACAAATTTTAGAATTTGCTTACTTCATCATCTTCTCCTTTTCTTCTTCTAGTGTTGTTGATGCTATGCAACCTTAATATTTTCTCACAATACCCTTTATCTACATCTATTGTTGCCACCTGTATCCTTCTTCTAGAGCACACTTCATGACCTCAGCCTCACTATCATAGTCATTTGCTTCACTCCAATCATTACTACGATTCTTAATTTCATTGTCTTCTTCATCAAGGTCTTCATCCATTTGTTTTTGTGACCTCAGCCTCACTATCATAGTCATTTCCTTCACTCCAATCCTTACCACTATTCTTAATTTTATTGTCTTCTTCATCAAGTACTATGAGGTCTTCATCCATTTGTTTTTGTTTCTCATTAACATGAACATCCGATTTCTTTATAGGGAATGATTTGACAACCTACCTTAAATCTTCCAATCTTGTATGTATTTTCTTACAATCTTTTATGTACTTTCTTTCATGTAGCTATGACCTCATCTCCACTCAAAATTATTTTCTTATGCATTAAATTCTTCAAGTATTTACGTGGACCTAGATATTTCTCAATCGCTTCAAGTGTCTTTAAAGCTTAAGCTTCCAAATTAACCACGAATTGCCTCTTTCCATCCGGCCTTTTATTCTTAATTCATTATCTTGCAGAATATTCGAAGCTTCACTCTCTATATGTATGCAATTTCTACACTCTTTATGTCCATATCCTTCTTCTACTTGCAGCACTATCTAACTAAAATGTTCGAGCTATTGTTCTCCTTGTTAAATCCCTATACAATAGTTATACCTAGCTTCCACCCCGGTCGAAATTGTCGTCTTCTCAAATTATTCAAAATTTACAAGATGACTCTATCCAAAATCATAACTATGGAGCACACTCATAACTATAGAGCTATCTCAATAGTTGAATTTTTTTTTCTTCCTTCTCTAGCAACTCTATCTAGTAATACAACTCTATCTAGTAATACTTGTTAAAGATGCAAATTACAACAAAATACACATGCTCTACTACTATTATTTTGATGGCAAGGGTTCTCTGCATAAATTCAAACCAAACAACACAAACACAAGTTGTTAAAGATGAAAATTATAACAAAATACACATCTACTACCAATTTGATTGCAAGGGTTATCTTCATAAATTCAAACCAAACAACACAAACACAAGATAAGAACACAATAGGCCTTAAATCTCACAAATGGGATCAAAGACCCCTTCTCTCCAAATTTACAATGCCCATTGCTCTCATTCTTAACTATACATGCAAACTTTCAATATTATATATATATATATATATGATTACCTAGAACTTGAGTTACTTATGGGGTGTCTTCTTGAATATTTTGTTCCTCTATTCACTTATGTGTGGATTCCTCTTTTTCCTTTGAAAGGATTCTCCATTATATTTCTCTAGTCTTTTTTCGTTTTCGTTTTTTATAGACCAAACCAAAACATATGCCCCCCTTTAAATTCTTTTACCTATTAAATTTTTGATAAGATTGTTTCATAAAATTAAATTACAGTCCATTTTGAAATTAAGAATAAGTGTGAGATAAGATTTCTACACTAACAAATGAGAGAAGAATGTGTAGAAAAATTTAAATAAACTCTTGCACATGATAAACGTTTGTTTCATAAAATAAAATCCTAGCTCATTTTGAAAGGAAGAAGAGGTTTGGGATATGCTTCCTACACTAGAAAATGAGAGAATAATGTGTAGAAAAATTTAAATAAGAAATAGCAGACCATTACACAACAATTTCTTAGGTAAAACCCTTATGGGAGAAAATACCCACACTCTAAATCACACTCAATATATTATTTAGAAACTAAATGGTTCTAATACATTACAAGTATTTGAGTGTTCAATAGTAGCATAAGGATTTCAGAGAAATTTTGGCAATGCAACAATAAGTTGAAACTTACACACACCATTTCCTCTAACCCTAGCACTCTATAAATAGGCATAAAAAAACCATAAAAAATTTATGGTTTTCCAATTCTATATGTTGGAAAGCACCTGAAATTAATTGAAAAATTATTATTTCTTGGTATTCATTTCATCATAGTGATATACATGTATTCCCTACCATTATTCAATATTCATTATCTGTTTCTACTTATAAATCATTACCTTTTCCACTATAGGATTGCAAGGTGTATGAAAAACATATCCCGACATTCTCCCAATTGTCATCTACCTTACAAGAGTGTAAAGGAGAATGTATCAAAATATGAGTTAATTGGAAAGGAACATAATTCTTATAGACTCATAGAAAAACTTGAATTTAACTTTGCTCACTAGTTTCGTTAATGCATTTGCAACATTCTACATAGAGTCAACTTTCTCTATTATTACGTTTCCATCATATGCCTTGTCCCTAATGAAATAGTACTAGATATATATACACTTTCCCTTGACAAGAAAGATTGGATTCTTATCCCAAAAAATGACACTATTACTATTACATTTAACTGTAATAGCTCTCTTAATTGGTCTTGCTTATGAAGAGAAATTTTGTAAGAAAAATAGCCTCCTTCTAGGAATCAATAGCTTCCATACATTTTTACTTTGTAGTTGACAAAGTTACCATAGCTTGTTTCTTTCTCATCCAACTTACTTCTCCACCCAACCATCAAAACTTATATCCTCGTGTATATCTCCTCATATGTACATTCCTTTCCCAATAATAATCCACATAACCTTGTATATCCATTAAGTCTGGGTTCCCTAAAACATCACTATAATAGAAAATTGAATATTTATAAGTACCTTGAAAATACCTAAAGAAACTCTTCATTATATCCCAATGTTGATGTTCAGGATTATCTATGAATTGACTCAAAACTCCCACTACTTGGGAAATAATTGGTCTGGTATAGACAACAACATACATCAAACTATCAACTACACAAACATAAGGAACATATGATATATCCTCCATCTCTAAAGGTGTTGTAGGACACTACTCAATTGAAATTTTACTTTCCACATAAATCAAAATAGACAATGGTATGAAATCTTCCATGCAAAAATGTTGTAACAGAGAGATTAAAAAATTACAATGGACCAACCAAAGCTTTATGTAACTATTTTTCTTCTATCTCTCTTGATATTTGTTACTAAGATATATTTTATATCCCTGAAATCCTTTAAATCAAATTGTGTTGAAATATGAGACTTCAAATCATAAAGCACATCCTTTCTATTACTAAAGAATATCATATCATATACATATATAGTGATAATAAAGAAATGACGACCATCCTATTTCATAATACACATAGTGATTTGATTTAGATCTTAGAAATCCCAATCCAGGAAAAAAATATTCAAAATTTATGTACAACATTCTCAGAGATTGTTTGAGACCATAAAATTATAGGAGAAGGCTTAAATTGTATGAAAATAATATTCTTTCTATAAAAAAAAATCCAACCATAGGATCTTGAAGCTTGTAACCTTTTGAACCAACACCATAGCCAATGAAGACATGATTTACAACCTTCTCATCCAACTTTGACTGCTTCTCCTTAGACACATACACATCACAACCAAAAATAGAAACACACTAAAGTGATGGCTTATTTCCCATCCAAACCTCCATAGGGGTCTTATCCACAAGAGATATGTGGGATACCTATTAACCAAATAAAATGTAGTAGAAACCACTTATACATATAACTTCTTCTATAAGTTGGCTCCACTAAGCATACTCCTAGTTGTCTCCATCAATGTTTTGTTAATCCATTCCACAACTTCATTTTGTTGAAGGGTATATGGATTTATCTTATGTATTTCAATTCCATTATCCTCATAAAACTTATTAAACTTCGCAGAAAAAAAATCAGCATCATTATCAATCCTCAACACCTTAATATAATTACAAAAATTATTTTCTGGGAGAGATTTAAACTCCTTAAACCAACTAAAGACCTCATATGTATTTTTGAGAAAATATACCCATGTCCTCTAGACTAACAATGATTTGAATTATCTTTCTAGGAAATTTATTTGCTCTTAAGCTCAGTTACATTTAATTAGCGATCGGGGACATATTATTATGAAGTGAAGACACCATATGTGCAGAATTAGTTTATTAACAACTTATATTCGAGAAAGAGATGCTACTTGACAATATAAGAAGAAATGAACTTAAAATAAAATCAATCAAATGCTACAATAATATTTCTAATCACTATTATGTCATCTACCATATCACAATTATGTCTTATATATAGAAGTCTTTCATTCATTAGATAATTGAATGGTCTTGTAGTCTTACTTAATAAATTTGTTCAATGAAAAATTCTACATAGATATCCTTGCAAATTTGTAAAATATAAACTCATCAATCATGCTTATAAAAAATATTTCATAGAATTCGATTGTCACGGAATAGAAATAAGAAAAATTAAATTAAACAACTTGAATAGAAATCAAACTAGCTCAACAAAACTGGTGCAATGCATACCATTGTGCAGGGGGGCCTTCTTGGGTTAGGATATGTTGTAGGAACATTTATCGAACTAAATGAGACTGAAAACACAATGTAAAGTTCAACACATGAATTGTAGAATCAAGAGTTTGTATTAAAAACTGAGCATCAAGTTTTTAAAACTCTTTTATTCAAATAATTACATAAAGATATCAAACTCTTCAATTTCTCTTGTAGAATCCCTCTCTTGCGCGCAGTGAGTGAACTTGTTCTTTGAGGACACTTACTTGCAAGTGATCCAAATTATTATACTATCGGTCGTTCTATTATGATTATGAGACATTATGGATTGACAATATGTTATTTTTTTGTATTCACATAGAAAAGTGATATTGACTCACTTCTCCTCAGTGTGCAGGACTTTGGACATTGAGGATGCAGAGACATCGATGAAACCCCTTGTACTTTGGATAGAGTCAGGGAGAGGACTGTTGGGTTTGAATGTTATTGATGTGATGCATGCACATATGATTAGATGTTATGATGATTGATTATTGTTGCTGACATGATCCGTTGATGGATGAAGGATGACGATAGCTTGTCGACCAGACTCACATGTGGAGTAGAGGGGTCACACAAGACAACCAAAGACTTGAGGGAGAGGTGTGGACAATAGCCTTTCCATAGCCTACTAGCACTCATGTCGTGGCTCAAACTATAGGTTAATGATTACCTAGTTTGATAAGACCCATGATGTCGTGAGGGAAGACTATGACAGTCGCTCACGATGATTCTAAGGGGCATGCAATAAGGCAGGGGACTTATTCCTTAGAGACCCTTAGTGTTCCACAAGATTACCTAGTGGAGTATTGACTCCAGGGGTTTTTGATGTCTACCAATTAAGTCAAGAGGTGAGTCGAACCCTTGGAGCACGTAGTGCATCTTGAAGAGCACGTCGCGCAAGGAAAACAGAAAGAGGCAAGTGGCACCCTTGGAGAACGTAGTGCGTCCTGAAGGGAACGTCACACAAGGAAAACAAAAAGAAGTGAGTGTAATGATCCCAAGCCATTATGCAAGGATCATCACTTGTTTTGGTGTATTTTTAAAACTTTTTTCTGGTTGTGGTATTTCGTCAAACAGTTTGTTGATCTATTTGTTTAGATGTATTTATATGTGTGTATGCAGAAAATAACAGAAAGAGATAACCATGGAACATACCTCAACCATATGCAACAATATAGACAAGTCAAAACATCTCAAATCTTCTTTATTCATAAAATAGAGAAACCTGCTACAATGAAGATGTCGATCTGGAATGCTTAACAGATGGCCAAGAAGATAGACAATAGATAAGAGCTACTACAAAATAATCTCGCTAATACAAAAGATGCCTCCAAAGGCTGAATAAGAAATGAAGATTAATACAAGCAGATATGAATGCCAAACTCTCCAGCTGAAGAATGCCATGCTCCAATAGAAGGTTGAAACCCTCAATAACTCGGCCCTGCTGCCAAAAGTGTCCAATCACCCTAAGAAATATGCCAACTGATAGATCGGGTGATGGTAAGAACAACTCAGGTGCTCGAATCTCCAAGATCCCTCTCAATCTCTGTAGATCTGAAATCCCCCACTAAATGGTGTGCCCCAGTGGATGACTGAAGCCCTAGATAATTCAGCCCTGCTGAAGGAGGCCTCCAAATTCTCTGAAACTCGCTAGAAATATATATCGGGACACTGCAAGTCACTAGGTGAAGTCTCAGGGTCAGATATGAAGTGTAACCCCTCCAAATAGATTAGATCTGAATCTCAAAAATGCCCTCCTTCTCTTCAATTTGCCCCACTGCTCAAGAAATAATCTGAGCCATAAAACTATCTCAGAAAGCACTATATCTGATGTCCAAGGCCCTGCAATGAAAACCCAAGTGATAGAATCCTCAACGGCCCTGCCAATATCCTACAACGAATCTCTCTCCAAAGATGGTGCACCCCTCTTGCTGGAACCCCTCAACTGGTGCACCCTCTCTCTATCTACACATGAAATTGATGTAGAATCCTCCTACAACTGAGTATATCTGGAACTAGAATGGTGTGGGAGAGTATTTCATCTCCGATACCAAGATTGGGACAAGATAGGTGGAATCTTTCACCACCGAATCGTCCTCTAGGGTTTGTTATGTAAAAACCCTCAAAATCCCCAAGATATGGGCTCACTAGCTAAAGCCATATATCAAAATAAGATCATACATGAATGAATGAGAAGAGGCCCTTGCCTTTCCTTTATACTTTTGGCTCACCTTATCCCTCCAAAGTGACTTTCATTTTATTAATATTTAATTAATTAATTAATTAACCTTTTTACCTTTGAAAATCTCCTTATCTCTCCTTGTGGCTTCCTTGGCCACTGAAAGTCACTTCTAGCCATCCCATCCTGTAGTGTTTCTCCTCCTAATTCCAATGAGCTATTACACTGAGAGGTTCCTCCAAGTAATGTGCCCAAAATGACCTCTTCAGTGAATTCCATTGACTTATAGCTCAAAA
>ML785031.1:727520-760753 GCA_009831015.1 Picea engelmannii | reverse complement strand
TTCCAATGAGCTATTACACTGAGAGGTTCCTCCAAGTAATGTGCCCAAAATGACCTCTTCAGTGAATTCCATTGACTTATAGCTCAAAATAGTCAAAATCATGGAAATCGTTGGAATGCAACGAAACCAAAGCCAACCTGTGAGGAATGGATCATAATGATGGAATATGATCATCAATGCAAGTTGGACCTCACAATGCCTCTCAAATACCCCTGTACTCGCTCTAGCACCCATCTGGCTACTCTGGTCATCATAAATCTCTGCCCTGTGATGATGTCCCAAAGTGGGGACATTACAGTGAGTGGCACCCTTGCAACACATAGTGCGTCTTGAAGGGCATGTCGTGATTTTAACTGGTAAAGTGAAATAAACTTAGTTGGCCTTAAAATGAATGAGGTGATAAGAAAGAATTAAAAAAACATTCTTCCCTAATAAAAATGTTGCCTAGCCTAGAGAAATTAAAAACCTAGGCCTAAGTAGAACATGTGGTCAAAAATAATAATAATAAATAAACATGTAACGAGAAGGGGGGGTAAGATATTCAAATTAATTTATTAAATTCAAATTATCATGGAGGTTTAAAATTTGAAAAAGGGAAATGGTTGTTTTTATCTATTTTTGCTAATTTATTTTTAGTTAAAAAGAAAAGAGGGTAAATGGTTGTTTCATCTACACTTGCTAAATTAATTTTTAATTAAAGAAGAAAAAGGGTAAATGATTGTTTCATCTACACTTGCTAAATTAATTTTTAGTTAAAAAGGAAAAAGAGGGAAACTTAAAATAAATAGAAAACTTCAAGAAAAATGGGAAACCGAAAGAAAAGAGGAAACGTAAAGAAAAATCTGAATGCCTAACTTAGTAAGGAATCTTTCTCTGGGAACTTGCATTTTATGAACTCAAATAGGAATTTAGTAAGGCGTAATTCATTAAGTTTTGTAAAGGAATATTGAGACACCAAGGAGCGTTTTTAGGAATGTTTTTCGGTGGGTGAGGGAATAATTAAATAGGAATAATTAATTAATTAATAAAATTAAATTTCTGGTGCAACTAGGGGATGGGTGACATGTGTACGGTGAGGTTTTTCAAATTTAATTAGGTGAAAAAATAATTTAATGAGAATTTGGGAAACTAATTACTTCAAACTCTATAAAAATGATGGAGGAGGGGGAGCATGGAGCTCATCTTTATGTGTTTATTTTTGAATGGTAGATTAATATTGTTCCTGTGATTTCATTATTGTACTTCTATTGTGTAAAGAATTGTGTTTTAATCAACATTTTATAATCAAATAACTTAGAGTCATCCCAGCCTTATGCTTGCTGCATTTTGAATGGATTTCCCTTGGCGAATGCAACTTCTAATTTCAATGACTTCTCTATGTGGGGTTTATTGATTAGTATGAAGAGATTGTGTTTTTATCTTATGTCCCTTATCCATTTAGTCATCAGTCTATGCCTAAGCAGTCAGCCATGAGCTGAATCGATGGTCGTCACTTCAGTGTTTAAAGACATATAGATTCAAATGCCATACTTTTTTGTGCATGGATGATGAGTGAAGGATAAAAATTTTCCATCTGTCTATCCCTTAATTATATCTATGTTTGATTGATTCATGGTTGAATGTTTAGTCTTGCGCCTTCTTGTGAACAAGTAACTTTTCATTTTGATTTCTTAAACTCTAAAAACCTTTGTGTTTCCCTGAAAGATTATCCTTGCATTTCTTTGATTGATTGTCTCTGCATTTCCTTGAAGGATCAACTCTGTGTTTTATTTTTTTGGGGGGTAAATCTCAGTGTTGAATGGTAAACCCTCTGTGTTTATTTTAATGATGATCTCTTGCATTTTGAAAGGGGGTAAATCTTTGCGTTTTAATGATTTTCTACGTTTTGACATGTCTGCATTATTACACAATTCCCAACATTTTTATGATAGTTCCTGACGTTTTTTATCATTCCCAATAGAGATATCATCACTCTTGTTTCCTTACAACAAATCTAGATAACGATTGGTCCTGGCATAGATGTAACTAGATTGAGTTTTAAAATCCCCCTTTAAATATAAATACACTATGTTCCATTGACCACATTTTGACCGCGTTTAATACAGTCATTTTCTTTGTGTTTTACCTATACACTCACCGGTTTTTATAGTTATACATATTATCATATTACTCTACATTTTGGTTTCGTTGTTGTTTTACCTACGTTTTTAATGTAATGAAAACCTTACCTGCGCTTTTAATGAACCACTATTGCCAACAAATTTCATTGTGGTTATACCTGTGTTTTTAAACATTTAATTGACTTCGAATTTACACTTTATTGACTGCGATTTTTGCATCACTTAGATTGTGATTTACTTATGTCTGTATTTTTTTTTATAATATATTTACATTTCCTTTTAAATGTAATTACCCCAACGAGTTGGTTGGACAATGTTTCACGGCGCCTTTGGTGTTTTACCTAGCATACCCATTGCTAAATTCATGGCACATTACACAGTCTTCACACCATGATTTTCATGACATTTACTCAGCGAATGTTTACATAGTGTATACAATGAATGTTTACATAGTTTATGCAGAAAATGTTTACACAATTTATACAACGAATGTTCACATAGTTTATACAACGAAGTTTTTATATTTTTTTTCTATTTAAAGGATTCAATAGAGAACGAACTATAACTTGATTGACATCGCATATATTAATAGACAATAATAGCATTTGATTACTTGTTGACAATGATTTTAGGTCTGGGCGATTTTTGTGGCATTGATTATATTTGCTTGAATAACGATTGAATGGATTGGCATTAATTAACAACAATGATTTGGATAGAGATTTAATATATATGGATAGTGTTAATAGACAACAACAAATTTAATATATTAATAGACAACAACGAATTTAAGGTGTTAATAGCATCAAATTAATTGTGTTAATAAACAAAAATACTGTGTTAGACAACTATTCATCAATCTGACAACAAATTAATGTTCATAGCCATGTTATTGATTGGTAGCATATTATAGACAACAATAATATAGAAATTAATTAGACAACGTATTGTATATTTTACATAATAACTTTTATAGATGGAAATAGTATAGTTTATATTTTTCTTTACACAACGATATCTTACCTTTTAGACAACATGGATGGTTGATAGTGTTTATTTTATACATAGATACAATAACACGAATTAATAGCCCCTGAGCGAGTACTATATAGACAATCATCTAAATTAATAAACAACGTTGATAATTCTACGATTTGATAGGTATTAATGGATAGCGATTGGGTTATGTACTAATGGATAGTGTTTCCTAATATGATTTATGCATATCATTTTAATTTTGAAATGTATTTACCACAACGAATATTAATGAACCGAAAAAATATTACGGGACAACATTTTCATTGTTAGATATTTTAGTTTACATTATGGCCACCTTTATGGTCACATTTATGATAATAGCATCTATAATAATTCACTCCTTCACACTTAGACATCATGCTTAAAAAATAATGGTTTTGGTTGTTGGAAAAGTTGTTTAATAGCTTGCACTGTTTTATTTGAGTGATGTCATCTTGCGTCTTGTTGACTTATTTCTTGGGTGCATGGGTTCAGTCTTCTTGTTAGTTATTTTGGTCTCCTAGCGTGTTGTAGTTTTGGGGTTATTGGTCCACATAGGTTATTTTTCTCTAGGGTTTCTACCTCGCCTATCGCCTTGTGATGACATGACTCCTGATAAGGGAATCATTGTGTGCCCTGACGGATAAATGTGAATGATAACTTGGCCAAAGTCTTGTGCTTCCTGATGTGGGCATTTTGTTTGTTTTAATTGATGTTGATACTTGGTTGTAACGCCTTCACGCATCTGGGTTTGTGCGTCATAAAGGTTTCTTGATACTAATCGTCGAGGCCATTGTGTCGGGATTATGGATGTTTTCCTTATCTTGTAGGCGTTTTCTTGCTTGTGTCGGGCGGGTAGTCAGTTGTATTGTCTATTGTGTCACATGTTCGTCCAGTTGCAATATGTGCTAATGTGTTGGGTCATTGGTTGTTCGTTTCCTGATTGTGTAAGTTGTGTTCATCATCAAGTTATGTTGATTACTTGTTGTTGTTACATATGGTATCAGAGCAGGTTCAACCCTGCATCTGTGGATCTCCAGGATTTCTACTGCAATAAACCCTTGAGTATTAACTTAGCGCTAATTAAAAATTTAACGTATCCATGCTGTGATCTCAATTAGAGGATGCTACAGAGGTTCGTGACGTGGCATCGTGGAAGGAGGTGTGACACCTCCATAGGTGCCCACACCCTCAGTGTCTAACCCCCAAGGGGAAGAAAATGTCCTTGGGCTGGATTCGATTGTTGTAAGAGATGATGATGGTTTGAAAAGGTCCTTCCAAAGATTGTCATAGGCCTTGATTCACCATCTGTACTGAGATGAGGCTAGGGTGCCTGTACCCTGAGGATCGACAACGTGCCCATCCAGTACCGTTAGTATTCACTACGAACTCGAGAAGGTCAAATTCTTGAGTTCTTTGGTGTCCCATACGACATGGACACCGAGGCATGGTCGGAGAATATGGTGATGTGATTTGCGCTTCGAGAATATACTTCCAACACAAAGGTCCGCATGGCGATATTCAAATGAAGAGGAGTGCTCTTCTATGGTGGAATATGATACTGTCACATTTGAACATGGTCGTCGAAGACATGTCATGGGAACTATTTGAGGAATGGTTCCAGGAGAGGTTTCTTTCTAAGGCATTCATTGAGCATCATCTCAACGAGTTCAACAACTTGCAACAGGGTGACCACACGATGCCCGAGTATGAGGCCCATTTTTGGAGTTTCTTCGATATGCTTTGCACCAAGTTACCAAGAAACTTAAGTTCAATGAGTTAGTGTTCCACCGTAATGTTAGAATTCAACTTCTACTTTGGGTACCAGGAATACTGGACCGAAGAAAGTGTGTTGGATTGTGGGGAGCCACATTACCAGCATGACTACCCAGAGGAGAGGAGTGGAGCATCTGGATCGGTTGGACCCACTATCGTGGGAGTTTGGGCAAGGACCATCAGATTCTTGAAGTAGTGAATAACCTCTAGGAAGAGCACTAATCGACTATGCTCTAGACGTCAGGTACCATCCTTGACTAGACCCTTAGTATTTTGATAGATCTCGGTGTTGTAGATAGTTTCATTTTTGGGGCAGCGCTAAATATAATTAAGGTAAAGGCATTCGAACAGGGTGAGTTTCACTTTGTAGAAATGGCTTTGGGAGCCAAACATAAGGTTGGAGGGAAGGTTACGGGTTGTATCCTTAACCTGGGATATTTTTTCACTAGGTCCAACATGTACGTCATGATCTTAGGATCTTATAATGTCATGATCAGTAGGGACTGGTTGGAATCGCATGAGGAGATACTCAACTGTAAGATGAAAAGGTTGAGATTGGTCGTATATAAGGGACATAGACACATGATTGTAGGTCAGAACCAAGGAGTTTCCCTGAGGTTCATCTCTTCCTTATAGCTACGGAAGAGCATGTTCAAGTGATGTAAGTTTTATGCAATTCTTGCATTAAACAAGAAGGGAGTAGCATAAGTTCTAGAACACCTTCCGATGGTGAGAGATCTTGCAGACGTCTTCTTAGATGATTTAACTAGGATTTCGTGAGAGAGGGAATTAGAATTTACCATAGACCTAAAACCAGGGACTGAACCGATAGGAAGAACGCCTTCTTGAATGTCGACTTTGAAGTGAAAATGAAACTGAAGGAGTTATTAGACTTGGGACTTATATGTCCTAGTGTGTCACTGTGGGGTGCGCCTATTATTTTCATTCGAAGGAAGGATGGGTCATGGACACTCTTCATTGACTACTGTTAACTGAACAAGGAAATGATCAAGAATCAATATCTATTGCCAAGGATTGGTGATATGTTTGATTAGATGAAAGGCACAATGGTGTTTTCAAAGATCGACTTGAGATTAGGGTATGACCAGTTAAGGATCAAGGAGGATGATGTCCCTAATACCTCCTTTAAAAAGAGGTTTGGACATTACAATTTTACTATTTTACCATTTGGACTAATGAACACCCCAGGGATATTTTTGAGTTTGACGAACGGGGTGTTCCGCTAATACTTGGGCAAGTTCCTCCAAGTATTCATTGATGATATTTTGATTTACTCTCGGACATTGGAAGAGAATGATGACAACTTGTTCTTGGTACTAGAGTGTCTGGGAGAGAACAAATTGTATGGGACATTGTCTAAATGCTCATTTTATCAATCAAAGATTCACTACTTAGGGCATGTCATTCTGACAAAGGTATCGTTGTCGATCCAACAAAGGTCGAGGCTATTATGGAATGGCCTACACCGATGAATGTCGCTAAAGTGAATAGATTCATGTGTTTAGTGGGATACTATCGACGGTTTGCCGAGGGTTTTTTGAAGATAGAAAATATGATTACGAAATTGCAGAAGAAGAACATGAAGTTTGTTTGGACCCATAAATGTGCAGAGGAATTTCGGAGGGTCAGGGATCTATTGAAGACAAAACCATTACTAAAGGTCCCTGACATGGACATGAACTTATTGGTATGCATTGATGCATCCAAGGAAGGCTTAGGCGGAGTCTTGATGCAATACAGTGGAGTGATTTCTTACATCTCGAGAAAGATGAGAAGGCATCATGAGAACAATGCAACGCGGGATTTGGAGTGGTTAGTCATTGTTTATGCCTTGAGAGTTTGGAGACACTACCTTATTGGATGAAAATTGTGAACTAAAACCGAACCACTGTGGACTACAACACATATTTAGGCAAAGCGGCCTAAACGCGCAACAACGGAGTTGGTCAGGATTTTTTAGCGAGTACGATTTCGAGATTACTTACATAAAGGGAATAGTGAACATAGTGGATGATGCATTGATTTGGAGACCACACATATCTTCGGTGATGCCTCTTTAGACGAATCTACATCAAAAAATTATAACTTTACAGTGCGACGATGACAGGTGCAAAGAGGTCAAGGATTTTATCGGACAAAACACAATGGTGGTACAAATATTTGAAGGATTTACGTCAGATGACAACAGATTATTGAGATTTAAAATTTGAATTTACATACCACCCAATGATCTGTTGATTAGATTGATTCTAAACTAGGCTCACAGTGTAGTATACATGGCTCATCATGGAGTCACGAAGATGAGTTCAGACCTTAAACCCTTATTCTTCTGGAAAGGAATGAAGGAAGACATAGTCAAATACGTGGCAAGATTTATAGAATGTCAGTAGGTGAAGGATGAGCATAGACATCCATTAGGATTACTACAACCACACGTTATTCCAAAATCAAAATGGGAGGTCATTTCGATGGATTTCATTGTTGGATGGCCATTGATGACAAGGAGGAATGAATCAGTTTTTCTGGTAATCAACGCTCTGATGAAGAGTTGTCATTTTATTCCTATATGTATGATGTATCAGGAACCTGACATAGCTAGTGTTTTCATCAGTGAGATTGTGATAATGGATGGCATTCCTAAGAGGATTATATCTGATCGAGGATCGGTGTTTACTGAACGATTTTGGACTAGTTTCCAAGAGGCATTGGGAACCAGACTTAACTTTAGTACTACGTATCACCTAGAGACATACGGGCAGAATGAACGAACAAACCAAATCATGGAGGACATGTTGCATATGTACAACATGGACCAACAAAAGAGTTAGGAAGAGTTCTTTCCACTAGTAGAATTTTTGTATAATGATAGTTATCAAGTAGCATTAATATGGTGCCCTTCGAGTGTCTTTACGGGTGATCGTGTCGGACGCCTTGAGTTGGGATCAACTTGAGGATAGGGTCCTGGTGGGACCGGAAGCGATCAAATAAATGGAAGATCAAATGAAAACTATAAAACAAAGGATCAAGGAAGCGCATGATCGATAGAAGATTTAAGTCTATGTGCATTGTGTCGACCGTAGTTACGATGTGGAGATCGAGTATTATCGTAGGTGAAAGAACATAAGAGTTCGATCAAGTTTGGAAAGGGTGCTAAACTATCTCCTAGGTTTGTGGGATCCTGTGAGATTGTGGAAAAGAGAGGGTCGTGGCCTATTGACTAGCCTTGCTTGATACTTGAGGCGTATGCACGATGTCTTTCACATATCTGTTTGAGACATTATGTTAGTGATCCTACACATGTTTTGACTTGAATACCTTGCAGGTATCTCACAAGGGTGCACTCACGGCTGATCCAATATGCATACTGGACCATCACATTCAACAACTATGGCATTGAATAGTAGATCAGGTCAAGGTTTGGTGGGACAACTATAGTTTGCACTTGGTGATCTCGGAGGACACATATGATATGCACCAACAGTTTCCATTTTGTTTATAGATAGACTTATGATACTGTGATACACTTTATTTCAACACTTTTATACTATGAAACTTCGGTACAAAGTTTAAAACAAGAGGGGGTGTATGTAGCATCCCTCTCTTGCACGTACCGAGTGAACTTATTCTTTGAGGACACTTTCTTGCAAGTGATTTGAATTATTATACTATCGATCGTTCGATTATGATTATGAGACATTATGCATTTATGATATGTTATTTTGTTGTATGCACATAGACAAGTGCTATTGACTAGGTTCTCGTCAGTGTGCAGGACTTTGGATATTGATGATGCAGAGGCATCGATGAAACACCTTGGACTCTGGAACGAGTCAAGGAGAGGAGTGTTGGGTTTGAATGTTATTGATGCGACACATGTACATCTGATTAGATGTTATGATGATTTTTTATTGTTGCTGACATTATTCATTGATGGATGCAGGCTGACAATATCTTCCTGACCAGAATCACATCTGGAGTTGAGGAGTCACGTAGGAGAACAAGAGACTTGAGGGAGGGGTGTGGACAATAGCCCTGCCATAGCCTACTAGCACTCCCACTGTGGTTCAAACTGTAGGTTAATGATTACCTAGTTCGAGAAGACCCATGATGTCATGTGGGAAGACTGTGACAGTCGCTCATAATGATTCTAAGGGGTGCACAATAAGGCATGAGCCTTATTCCTTAGAGGCCCTTAGTCTCCCACAAGATCACCTAGCGGAGTATTGACTCCAGGGGTTTTTGATGTCTACCAATTTATTCAAGAGGTGAGTGACACCCTTGGAGCACGTAGTGTGTCCTGAAGGGCACGTCGTGTAAGGAAAACAGAAAGAGGTGAGTGGCACCCTTGGAGAACATAGTGCATCCTTAAGGGCACATCGCGCAAGGAAAATGGAAAGAGGCGAGTGAAACCCTTGGATCACCTAGCGCATCCTGAAGGGCACATCACGATTTTAAAAGGTAAAGTGAAATAAACCTATTCAGCCTTAAAATGAATCAGGTGATAAGTAAGAAATAAAAAAAAATTCTTCCCTAATAAAAATGTCGCTCAGCCTAGAGAAATTAAAAACCTAGGTCTAAGTAGAACATGTGGTAAAAAAAATAACAATAAATAGGCATGTAATGAGAAGGGGGGGTAAGAAATTAAAATTAATTTATTAAATTCAAATTATCATGGAGGTTTAAAATTTTAAAAAGGGAAATGGTTGTTTTTATCTATTTTTACTAAATTTTTTTTAGTTAAAAGGAAAAGAGGGTAAATGGTTGTTTCATCTACACTTGCTAAATTAATTTTTATTAAATAAGAAAAAGGGTAAATGATTGTTTATGTTGGCCCTTGACCAAGTTTTGAGGATCCTTGGTCATGTTTGACCTAATTTTGAGACTTCGACGGGCTTTCGAAGGCGGAGCGCAAGAAGAAGTGGAGATCGCGGGATCTCAACCCATTTTTAGGGATTTTTTGGGTCTTGGTATGATGTAGCAGGTATGGTAATGTTGGCCCATGGGTTTACCCATGATTAGGCCTATTTTTCATGTATAAATAGATGCTAAGGTGATGTAGTAAGTATGATTGGCTAAGTGCCCTTTGGCTAGATGCAAGTGATGGTTGTAGTCCAATCTATGTGATTGACATTGTTAAGTGCTAAGTGGAGATTTCTTTGGTGCATACTATGTGAGACTTAAAGAGCTATGTGCAAGTCATTGTAAGAGACTATGTGAAGGCTTTGTGCTATACCCTAGCTATAACAAGGAGGATTTGGCAGAGTGTGCACAGATCTCCTATCTTCTGTGGAGTAGAACTTGGATGCTATGTGCTTGTAAGAAGCTTGACCAAAGATAATAAAGAAGACAAAGAATTGGTGTACATAGCCCCAGGGTGGGGTTGAACCAAGTACCCGTTGTGTTGCTATGCTTTGTGTGATGTATTGATGTGTTTATGTGTTTATTTTCTCAGTGATTTAATATAGATGAATGATTTGTTGATTCTTAGTGCTTGACTCTGCTAGATCTAATCTGGTTCGTCATGCTAAGTGCTGCTAGATGCTAGATTTGGTTGAATACTGAAATGATCTGTAAATAGGGTTTAATTGCACTATAAATGAGACTGAATATTGATAAATGTTAACTGTCGAGTGCTCTGTTAAGTGTTCAAATCACATATATGTGTCCCATCTAAGGTTGCATACATCTGAGTCCTACAACCACCCCTGCCTCTACCTCGGGTGAGACTTCATCTTCTTCGTAGGTGTTCTCAAAAGGGTCGGTAGTTAGGGTTTTGTTGGTGCACTTTTGTAGCATTGAACCCTAGGTTTTCCTCAGTTCCAACAAATGGTTTCATTGCCTGGACCTGAAACCATGATTGTTGGGAACTGAAGAAAAAGAAGCATTGTACGAAGATCTGACCTGAAATTGTGAAAGATTTGTGCATATATCTATCACTCTAGTGTGCAGTATTCTACTTGATCTATGAAGCTTTGTGCTAAGAAGGGTCAGATCTAAAGAAAAGAGTAATATCTGCAAGCTCTATGCTCTGATATAGGTAAGAATAGTGAAAAGTTTTAGATTTGGAAGCTTTGTGCTTTGCTGAAGATAAGATTAGTGGAAATTTTTATTTTAAAGTATGGATCTAGGTATGTTTTATAACATTTGTCCTAGTTTGAAAACTAAGGCACTGATAGATGAAAGAAGATTTTATATGAGTAGATATGATAAGAATAGTTAAATACATGTTAT
Source organism: Picea engelmannii (assembly GCA_009831015.1). NCBI lineage: Eukaryota > Viridiplantae > Streptophyta > Pinopsida > Pinales > Pinaceae > Picea > Picea engelmannii. The sequence goes on along the minus strand of ML785031.1, from coordinate 749,588 downwards.
ACCTAGGCATAAGGAGAATGTTTGGACTAACAAACAAATGTAGGATCCTAGAACGAATTTTTTGCAGGTTAGCTACCATGATCCTATTGTGCAGTACAGGAAAAGATAGGGATCATTTAAGAGAAAGAGAGGATTAACTCTTTGTTGTAGTTACAGAAAACGAGGACATCTTGCTAAGGAATGCCCTGATAGAAGACCTAGTTTTCTCTGTTGTAAAGCTATGGACCATGAAGTTTTGGATTTCCCTATAATGATTGCTAAGGTTGAAAGGATGAATATGAGAGAAGAAAACCACAAGAAAGGTCAAACAACTGAGATTATGATAGAACCCTAGAAAGAATAAGAAAACGTATTGCTACAAATGAAACAAACCCTGAATGACCATCGACATATCAACTTATCAGAGATCTTCAAATAAAAAGAATACATTGAAGTAAGAATAGGAGACTTTGACATTGACTATGTTTTGGATGAAGAAACACATGTAAATATTATAACAAGAAGAACTTGGGAAATTCTAGGAAAGCCTGTTATGATTCCTTCATTGGGAGGAATAGGGTTATTTAGAGGAAAGTTGATAAACCTATGTGGAAATCTCACCCAAATATCTATGAATGCCAATGGAACTTTGACAGAGGAAAAATTTGAAGTTGTTATATTTATTGAGAACAACTCTCCATTTGATATGTTACTAGGGAAACCTTGGATTGAAAGAGATCAGGCCAGAAGAAAAGAAGAAGAAATCTTAGAGCAGAAGAAGAAGGAGTTAAAAGATTTCATGACTAGGAGGATCGCACACTTGATTGAAGAATAGAAAAAACAAGTGAAGCTATTTAAAAAAAAATACTTGGATGTATAAGTAGGAATAACAATAGAATAATCGTAGAAGACTGAAGTACCTATTCCCGATACATACAAAGTATTACCCCTAATTTCTAGGAAAGAATATCAACAATGTGAAGTTACTCTGCCAAAAGAAGGTAAGAATCAGAATGGAAAAAGGAATTCAGAGACAAAGCTCACTGGAAAAAAGGTTAGAAAACTAAGTAAGAAGAGAGATAAGATCAAAAAGTCACAAAAGGTTCCAAAGAGAATCTCGTAGAAGGAAAATTTTCAAAATTGGAGCTTCACCGGGATATCAGAACAATGTCACATGACACTTTGCCATGGTGAAGCAATATATCCATTGGAAATAGTATAACTGTTAGACCGACGGCCTGAATGGGAAGAAAGGAATTTATGATCATAAAGTTTTCCACCAGACCATTGCGACCGCACCATAATGGATAGAACTGAGTTAATGAAGGCTTCTCACCCATTGCAAGAGATCTGTTGCCAAGTTATCTATTTATCCTGTCGTGCCACACAACAAGAACACTTTTTCTAACCTTGAATCTGAGCTCGCAGACTAGTTGATTTCATACAATGATCATCTCACTATCACCATCCATCCCATTGCATTGACTAGTTACTCTTCAAACCTAAGATATTCAACCACGAGTGTGCATGTCGGATGAGCTTAGCACTGCAGAGAAATTTTTCAAAGAAGTTCTCATTATCCTAATGACTGAAAGAGTAATGTCTTAAAGAGTAATTTCTGAAAGAGAAATATCTGCAATTATTCAAGCATCATTGACAAGAATAGTGGAAGCCTCTCTGTCGACTTCTCGGGGAGCCGGATCATCCCAACCATTAGTGGAAAAGCGAACCAAACACAGAGATGACCTAGTGAATGAGAAGCTGATCCCGACCATATTGATCGACTACATCCTGCCTCTGGTCAAAGTGGTGAGTCGTGATAGTGTGACAAGATATTTTTTGTACACCATGGTTACTGTGTACCTCCTGAAGGGGATACATGTAGTGACAGCACAATAGGACAAGATCACAGTGTTGAAATTCAATGACTTCAACCTCAAAGATCGTAAGAACTATATCATGCTCGCCCTGTACAAATAATTTACCAAGATGAAGGGGAAGAACTCAAATATAATCCCCCAACCGTGGTTGATGAACCTCACGTAGTCCACCCTGCTAAATGTAATGAAAATACCACACTTTGGAAGGCACCAGGAAGTGAACACCCGTGTCAAGATATTACTTTCATGTTACCATGGTGGTTACTTATGGATAGACCATCGTATTACAGTTGATCCGATGTTGATCCATAGGATCACGAGACTAAGTATGCAAGGAATCAACCCACAGGAGTTCTATCCAGGAAAATCCACAGATCATGCACTATCACAGAAGATCAAAGATACATACAGTGATGTTGAAAAAGGGACATGAGGCTACAAGGTAGCCTCCATATAGAATGGCGCAGTGCACCTAGCCTGCCAGCTACTAGCTAGAAATTTAGTAAGGAAGAAAATACCTATGCAGGTCACAAGATTTGTCATTGACCTCGCAACAAAGTGCATGGAAGGCCTGCAGATGAACTGGGTGAAGTACCTATTTAATCAGTTGGAACTAGACTACCGCGAAGAATAGGATTAGGTCTAAGGGTTTCACTTTAGCTGGATCCTGATCTTCATCGCCTTTGTTTCCTAGGATATGTCAAAAAGTGAAACCTTTCCGGATATTTAATCATTCGAGTCTCTTGCTTTGAATTTCACCACACTCTGGTACTTGAGTGATATGAAAAAACAGTGGCAGTTGAATGATGTTTTTCACACATATTTCCTTCAGTTGAAGAGAGACATCAAAGATGAGCCTCACATGACTCCGAACACCCTACAGAGGTTCCGACCCCTGATGAAGTTCTTTGAAGATCAACACTTCATCTACATAACAACGTGAGACGATGAACATAAGGAGCAACTTCAATCATACTAAAAAATCACGGAAGAAGACCTGGAGGAGATCACTAAGGACTGGTCCATAAACCTCCTTATTCCAGCAGAACCTACAGAGATGTCTGACCACCATGGCCAAGATGAAGATTGTGCTTACTATCGATGATTTTGGCTTCATCATCCCAGCTCTAAATGACGCTTCAATGGAAATCGTGGAGAAACAAGAAGCCAAGTAGGAGGAAATGTATGATATAATTGAGGTCAAACTTCGAAGGGTACATCAGGCCCTTTATTCCAGTCACACAGTCTCCATTGTGCCCCTGCCATTAGGAGAACCAGAGTTGGGAGATGAGCCATCCCAAATCCTCCAACTAGTTGATGCGATCGAATCTCACCTTCATCGCAAAAAATAAGAAACAAAACAAGACACCCAGGCCTTGAATCAAGTGCAAGGCGTAATCGTAGAGCAACACAAAGTTGCAGAGAAAGAAAAGGTTTATGTCCAGGAAAAATTTGAAGAAGAGAAATCCCATAGGCAACAAGAAAAATAACAGTTTCTCACAGAGCAACTCGAAGTGAAGGAATCAATCAACACAAGACTCTGCTCTATGACAGGCTTAGAACCACAAGAAGAATACCAAGTTGTGCATCAATTAGAGCATCTCCCAGAAGCTATGCAGTAGCTACAACAATGAATAACAGACTTAGAGCTCTGCACAGTGCCCAACACCCTGCAGGATGTGAGGGATCAAAGAGAAGAAACTACTCAAAGCACAATTGAGAGAATAGAATCCCTTGCCATGGACTGTAAGAAACTCATTGATCATAGTGCCGAGACCTATGGTAACTCACTGAGAATCCATAACTGAAGGCACTGGAGTCGCGACTCCAAGAGGCAAAGTATCAAGAAAAAATGATACAGGCACAATTGAAGCCCCTGTCAGTTGTGGAAATAATGAAGTGATCCCAAGAGATGCACACTTCCTGACAGCAGGTCCACACTATATAGAGAAAATTCATGGAAGTGACTCAAGGATCCAACTTTTACAGGATAAGGATTACCAACCGTTCACAGAGATTGAAGGTCGAAGAGTGGAACTGGAGCAAGTCGTCACTACAACTGAACAATGCCTAGAGGGACCTGTAAATGAAGCAGTCATACAAGAGTTTGTTGAATAGGAGGTTGTGGGACAACAACAGGTTGAAGCAGATTGAGCCAAGATCGAGGATTTCGAAGAAGAACTAGTCATATCAGAGTGACTCGGGACGAGTCACAGGTGAGTGTTGGGGGCCTGTTGGCCCTTGACCAAGTTTTGAGGTTCCTTGGTCATGTTTGACCTAATTTCGGGACTTTGACATGCTTTCAAAGGCAGAGTGCAATACAAAGCGGAGATTGAGGGATATCAGCCCCTTTTTAGGGATTTTTGGGTTTTGGGCATATGTAATGGGTATGGAAATGTCGGCCCATGGGTTTAACCATGATTAGGCCTATTTTGCATGTATAAATAGATGATAAGGTGATGTAGTGAGTATGAATGGATAAGTTCCCTTTGGATATATGCAAGTGATGGTTGTAGTCCAATCTATGTGATTGACAGTGCTAAGTGCTAAGTGGAGATTGCTTTGGTGCATACTATGCAAGACTTGCAGAGCTAAGTGCAAGTCATTGTAAGAGACTTTGTGAAGGCTTTGTGCTATACCCTAGTTAGAAGAAGGAGGATCTGGTGGAGTATGCGCAGATCTCTTGTCTTATGTGGAGTAGAACTTGGATGATATGTGCCTATAAGAATCTTGACCAAAGATAATAAATAAGACAAAGAATTGGTGGACGTAGCCCCAGGGTGGGGGTGAACCACGTACATGTTGTGTTGCTATGCTTTGTGCGATGTATTGATGTGTTTATTTTCTTATTGCTTTAATATAGATGAATGATCTGTTGATGCTTAGTGCTTGAATCTGCTGGATTTGATTTGTTTCATCGTTCTAAGTGTTGGTAGATGATAGAACTGGTTGAATACTGCAATGCTCTGTAATTAGGGTTGAACTATGTTGTAACTGAGACTAAATATTGATGAATGTTAATTGTTGAGTGCTATGTTAAGTGTTAGAATCTGTAACATCCCTCTCTGGCGCACTTACAAAAATTATTCTTTGAGGACACTTGCTCGCAAGTGATCTGGATTTTTATGATGATAAAACACTTATCCTTGATGATGATGCGTTATGATTGATGACAGGTTGTTTTACTATTGTTGTATACAGGTGCTATTGACTCATTTTATTTGAGTGTGCAGGGTTTTTGACCTGGAGGATGCAGAGGCATCGACAGAACCCTTGGACTCCGGATTGAGTCAGGGAGTGTGAGATTGAGTTGATTTATTTACCATGCTATTTATTGATTTGATGCTATGTTAGTGACATGTTCTGACATGATGGTTGATGATGCAGGCTGACGATAGCTTGCCAACCAGACTCACATATGGAGTAAAGGGGCCACACATGAGTTCCAGAGAGATTGAGGGAGAGGTGTGGACAACAACCCTGCCACAGCCTACTAGCACTCTCGTCGTGGCTCGAACTATAGGTTAACAATTACCTAGTTCGAGAGGATCCACGATGCTGTGAGGGTAGACTGGGACAGTCGCTCACGATGATTCTAAGGGGCGCACAATAAGGCGGGGGCCTTATTCCTTAGAGCCCTTAGTCTCCCATAAGTTCACCTGGCGGAGTGTTGACTCCAGGGGTTATAGAGTCTACCAATCCATCAAGTCGGCGAGTGGTACCCTTGGAGCACATGGTGCATCATGAAGGGCACATCGCGCAATGAAATACAAGTCAGCGAGTGGCACCCTTGGAGCACGTGGTGCATCCTGAAGGGCATGTCGTGCAACAGAAGCAAACGAGGTGAGTGGCACCCTTGGAGCACGTAGTGCGTCCTGAAGGGCACATCTTATTGATGATGATGATGAGACAACCTAGACAACCCTAAGACCTTAATGCCTGATAAAAATTTTAAAACGACCCCCCCTAATGAATTGTCGCCCAGTTCAATTCTGAACCTAAATTTAAAACACCTCTAAGATAAAATTTTGACTAGCCTTAAGAGAAGACCCTCCAAAAATAAACTTAAGGACGTAAACGAAAACCCTCCTAAGTGTTAGTTAAAGTCTTCTTAAAATTAAAGAGGGTAAAGTAATGAGGGAGTTAAATTAAGTGAAACCCATGACTTTTAAATTATAAAGAAGAATTAAAATTATTAAAGAGTGTGGGTATAAAAATCTAGGATTTTAAAAATATATTGAAAAGACTATTAAGCGCATTTATCATTTTGGGTTTAACAAAAAAATAAAAAAATAAAAATAAAATAATAATAAAAGAGAGGAATAAAAAAATAGAAATGAGGAAACTTGGAATAAAGGAAACTTAATAATGGAAAGTAGGAGACATAGGGTAAAAAGAGAAAAGGAATCAACATTTAAGGAGTTACTAAAAATCAGAAACTTCAATTTTAGGAAAGTTATTAAAAGCATGAGAGGGGATCTAGGAACCCTAGGAGTAATTTAAGGAGCGATTTTTGGGGGGGTGAGGGAATTGAGTCTTTTAATTATTAAAAAGAAATTAATTTTTGGAGAACCATGGGGGATGGGTGACACTTGGACGACAGAGAATGTTTAGAACTTTGTCATTAAAAATTAATTTAATAATGATTTAGGAAAGTGGGTGGGTCTCAAATTTCTATAAAAGAAGGGGAAAAGAAGGAAGAAGGGATGAACGGTTAGTGTAACGTTACACTGCCGAATTGTGGCTTGACGGATTGCTTGTGAGGAGTTGGGTTTATCTCAGTTGTGTTGGAGTGGTAGCTCAGCCGTGGAGGCGAGCTGAGAAGCTATTCTTATCTCTGGTTCTTGTGTGGCCCCTTTGCGGCTCGGGGGGCTAAGGGGGAAGCAGAGTACCCCTAGCGATTGGCTGGGAGGTACCGATGAGCTTTCTACGGTCGACAAGCAGAAGCGGCATGGAGCACGGGAAGCGGAACGGAGCGCGGGATGCCATCTGAGACAAGTGAGAGGCAACGATATGAAATTTTATTTCTGGTAGAGTAAACGGTCTAGTCATTTTCTTATGCGGTTATGATGCATTATATTAAGATGTTGTTTCAGCTATGGTGGTTCATTTTGTATGCTACAACGATTATTGTCCTGGAAACCTTTTGTGGGGTAGATGTTGGGATTTGTTGTCTTGTATGCCAAATTTGTCTTTATTAGTTATCTTTGCATTCTGGCAATAGCCGAGATGGATATTGTTGGTATTCTGGAAATTGTCTGAACCTTTTTACCGTTGCATTCTGGCCATGAGAAGGATGTATGAGTTGGGTGTTTTTCTTTATGGTATGCATTGTAGATATTGGGTGTTGATCTACGTTGAATGTGTTAATGACTGTGTTTTCACTTCTGGCAATTATTTATGGGTGTTTTTTTTGTTGCCACTGTATATTGGACGTTTTGGCATCTGTATATTGAACGTTTTGCAATTGTATTTGGGCGTATTTATCACCCACAGTGAGCAAATCTTTCATTGGGGTTGATCATATATATTGGGCATGTTTGCGCGGTTGTTGGGCTTTTTTTGTTGCCACTGTATATTGGACATTTTGGCATCTGTATATTGAGTGTTTTGCAATTGTATTTGGGCGTATTTATCACCCACAATGAGCAAATATTTCATTGGTGGTTGATCATATATATTGGGCGTGTTTGCATTGATTACTGGGCGTTCTTTAGCCACTGGATATTGGGCAATTTGCACTGTTATTGGGTGTTTTATTGCCCCTATGCATGGAGCGATTTTGCACTGATTACTGTGCGTTTTTAGCCACTGTGTATGGAGCGATTTGTGCTTTTACTCTGCGTTTTAATGTTTTGTTGTTGCTGTCATAAGGGTCTGCATTTTGACCTGTGGTTACTGTGTAAATGTCTGCGTCTTACTGGATTTAAATGGGGCTTTTCTATCTGTGTTTTATATATATCTAAAAATGCATTGGTCTGCGTTGATATAACTAAAAATGCGCTTTCATATATCTGCGTTTTAATGTATCTTCATTTTAATAGGTCTGTGTTTTAATATATATCTAAAAATGCGTTTGATCTACGTTTTAGTAAATCTGCGTTTTAATATATCCAAAAATGTATATATCTAAAAATGCGTGAGATTTAGTGTCTCTGAGAATTCATAGATGGTCCAGTATATCCCGCCCGACTCAAGCAGACCATCACGCGGAAGTAGAATTCATTGTAGAACTAGTGGTTGTCTTAAGTTGTTGTCGTACTTAGACGAGATCGTTATTTTGCCTGGTCTGCTTGAGTCGGGCGGGATATAGTCACGCCCTAGTAGCTACAGGAGACCTGTCTATGTGTGGTTTTTTTTCTGCGTAAAGAATCCAGTGCCGTATTAAGAGTCTCGGGCCCTTTAAAGGCAGGGTTTCCACTCTTGCGACACACCTGACAGAGATTACTAGTTTCTGCCTGGGAAGTCGGCCAGGAGCCTGTCTAATCTTCTTTCGAGAAGACATAAGACTAAAAGCCCTTCTTTTCTGTGTATAAATAGTAAACTCTACTGTTGGATTCTTCCGTCTGGGACTGTACTGTACATTAACACCTGGTGTCGTTTTCTGCTTACAGTTGCTAGTTGTACACCTTATGTCTAGGGGCGTTTATTGCTTGTGGTCACTGTGATATGTCAGGATCGTTTTGTTGTGTTCGTCTTGCTTGCATCTTTTTCTAGGTCGGGTTACTAGTTTCTGCCTGAGAAGTCGGCCAGGAGCCTATCTAATCTTATTTCGAGAAGACATAAGACTAAACACCCTGCTTTCCTGTGCAGAAATAGTAACCCTAACACCATGGACTCTTCCCTCTATGTTCTTACTGTGCACCCCCAGTATGTCTTAATGTTCGTGTTGTGCGCCTTGTGCTTATGGTCGCATATTGGCAGTTACTCGTTGTGTGCTTCCAGTCTTCTTGTGTTGAACATCATGTTTGTGTCTTTTTGGTTGTCGAGTGGCGTTGTACAGTTAGGTGTGTTGTTACTTCTACATGCGCGCACACACCTTACACAAAAAAAAGAAAAATAAATAAAAATTGCACCTGCTACTAGAATGGTTGTCGTAACTAGGAGGTCATTACAGAATCATAGATCTATGTCCCATCTAAGGTTGTAGACACCTGAGTCCTACAACCACCCATGCCTCTACTTCAGGAGAGAATTCATCTGCTTCGGGCTGGTAGTTAGGGTTTTGTTGGTGCGTTGTTGTAGCGTTGAACCCTGGGTCTGCCCCTGTGCCAACAGTTTCATATACACTTGCTAAATTAATTTTTAGTTAAAAAGGAAAATGAGGGAAACTTAAAAGAAATAGGAAACTTAAAGAAAAATGGGAAACCTAAAGAAAAGGGGAAACATAAAGAAAAAGATGAATGCCTAACTTAGTAAGGAATCTTGCCTTGGGAACTTTCTTTGTATTAACTCAACTAGGAATTTAGTCAGGCGTAAGTCATTAAGTTTTGTAAGGGAATATCGAGACACCAAGGAGAAGTTTTAGGAATTCTTTTAGGTGGGTGAGGGAAATAGGAATAATTAATTAATTAATAAAATTAATTTTTTGGTGCAACTAGGGGATGGGTGACATGTGTACGGGGGAGTTTTTTCAAATTTAATTAACTGAAAAAGGAATTTAATGAGAATTTGGGAAAATAATTACTTAAAAATCTATAAAAACGATGGAGGAGGGGGAGTATGGAGTTCATCTTTATGTGTAACATTACGTTGCTAAATTTTTTTCTTGACTGAACTTATCTTGTGGGAGTTGGAATACCCAGCTTGGGTAACGAGTGGTAGCTCGACCTTGCGAGTCGAGCTGGGTGCTATTGGTTATCTGGTATTGTGTGTGTGGCCCCTTTGTGGAATGGGGGGCTCAAGGGGAAGAAGTGTACCCCTAGTGTTGGTTGGGAGGTATCAGTGAGGTCACATGGGTCAGCAAGTGGGAGTTGGACGGAGCACCTGCGAGACAAAGAATCAGAGCTATTGCATTTGGCTATGGTATTCATGTGTTTACTTTTGAATGGTAGATTAATATTGTTCCCACACTTTCATTAATGTACTTCTATTTTGTAAAGAATTTTGTTTTACTCAATGTTTTATAATCAAAGAACTTAAAGTCATCCCAACCTTACGCTCGTTGCATTTTGAATGGATTTCCCTTGGCAAACCCAACTTCTGATTTCAATGACTTCTTTGTGTGGATTTAATTGATTAGTATGAAGAGATTGTGTTTTTATATTCCATCCCTTAACCATTTAGTAATCATTCCATGCCTAAGAAGTCATCTAGGAGCCGAATCGACAGTCGTCACTTCGGTGTTTAAATACCTATAGATTCAAATTCCATACTTTTCTGTGCATGGATGATGAGTGGAGTATAAATTTTTCCCATTTGTCTATCCCTTACTTATCTCTGTCTTTGATTGATTCATGATTGAATTTTTAGTCTTGTGCCTTCTTCTGAACAAGTGCCTCTGCATTTTGATTGTTTAAACTCTAAAAACCTTTGTGTTTCTCTGAAAGACTATCCCTTCATTTTTTTGATTGATTACCTCTTCATTTCCTTGAAGGATCAACTCCGCCTTTTCTTTTTTGGGGAGGTAAAATCTCAGCGTTGAATTGTAAACCCTTTGCGTTTCTTTTAATGATGATCTCCTACATTTTGGAATGGGGTAAATCTTTGCGTTTTAATGATTGTCTATGTTTTGATGTGTTTGCATTATTACACAATTCCCAACATTTTTATGATAGCTCCCAACAATTTTGATCATTCTGAATAGAGATATTATCACTCATGTTTCCTTACAATGAATCTAGATAATGATTGGGCATGTCATAGATGTAATTGGATTGATTTTTAAAATCCCCCTTTAAATCTGACTACACTCTGTGTTCCATTGACCACATATTGACTTCATTTAATACAGTCATTTTCTCTACATTTTACCTATACACTCACTGATATTTATAGTTATTAATATTATCATATTACTCTACATTTTGGTTTCGTTGTTGTTTCACCTGCGTTTTAATGTTATGACACCCTTACCTATGTTTTTAATGAACCACTATTTCCAACAAATTTCATTGTGGTTATACCCGTGTTTTTAAAAAATTAATTGACTGTGAATTTACACTTTATTGACTGGGATTTTACCATCCCTTAGACTGTGATTTACTTATGCCTGCGTGTTTTTTTATAATATATTTTCATTTCCTTTTAAATGTACTTACCAGGGAGTTGGTTGGAAAACGTTTCACAACCCCTTTGGCATTTTACCCAACATACCCACTACTAAATTCATGGCACATTACACAATCTTCACACTGTGATTTTCGTGGCATTTACTCAGTGAATGTTTACATAGTCTATACAATGAATGTTTACATAGTTTATGCAACAAATGTTTACATAGTTTATACATTGAATGTTCACATAGTTTATACAACAAATTTGTTATAATTATTTCTGTTTAAAGGATTCCATAGACATCGAACGATACCTTGATCGACAACGCATATATTAATAGACAGTAATATCATTTAATTACTTATTGACAATGATTTTATGTTTGGACGATTTTTGTGGCATTGATTATATTGGCTTGAATAACAATTGAATGGATTGGCATTAATTAACAACAATGATTTGGATAATGATTTAATATATATGGATAGTGTTAATAGACAACAACAAATTTGATATTATAATAGACAACAACGAATTTAAGGTGTTAATAGTATCAAATTAATTGTGTTAATAAACAACAATACTGTGTTATACAACTATCCATCAACCAAATAGTGAATTAATATTGAAAGCCATGTTATTTATTGGTGCATATTATAGACAACAATAATATAGCAATTAATTAGACAACCTATTGTATATTTCACACAGTAACTTTTATAGACGAAAATACTATATTTTATATTTTTCTTTACACAACGATATCTTACCTTTTAGAAAGTAGAGATGGTTGATAGAATTTATTTTATACATAGATATAGTAACATGAATTAATAGCCCCCGGGAGAGTACTATATAGACAACGATATAAATTAATAAACAACATTGATAAGTCTGCAATTTGATAGGTATTAATGGATAGCGATTGGGTTATGTACTAATGGATTGTGTTTCCTAATATGATTTATGGACAACATTTTGTTTTTTAAAAGTATTTACCACAACGAATATTAATGGACCAAAAAAATATTACGGGACATCGTTTTCATTGTTAGATATTTTAGTTCACATTATGGTAACATTTATGATAATAGTAACATCTATAATATTTCACTCCTTCACACTTAGACTTCATGCTTAATAAATAATGGTTTTGGTTGTTGGTGAAGTCGTTTAATAACATGTGTTATTTTATTTGAGTGATGTCATCTCACATCTTGTTGACTTGTTGCTTGGGTGTGTGGATTTTTGGGGTTATTGGTCCAGATAGGTTATGTTGCACCAGGGTTACTACCTCTCCTATCGCTTTGTGATGACATGATGAGGGGATCATTGCATGCCCTGATGGATAAATGCAAAGAATAACCTGACCGAAATCTTGTTCATCCCAATGTGGGAATTTTGTTCATTATAATTGATGTTTGTACATGGTTGTAACGCTTTTACATGTTTAGGTTTATGCGTTGTAAATGTTTCTGGATACTAGTAGTTGAGGCCATTGTGTCAGGATTGTGGATGTTGTCCTTAGCTTGTATGCATTGCCTTGCTTGTGTCAGACGGGTAGTCGGTTGTATTGTCTATTGTGTCACATGTTCGTCCAGTTACTATATGTGCTAATGTGTTGGTTCGTTGGTTGTCTATTTCCTGATTGCGTAAGTTGTGTTCATCATCAAATTATGTTTATTACTTGTTGTCTTGTTTTCCTTCTTGCTTAAAAAAAAAGAAAAAAATTGCACATGCTTGAGTCACTTTTAGTCATAACGATTGAGGTCGTTACATCTCTAAATGATTGTTTATATAATTTTTTTACAATATATTCTAGAGAAAATGCAAGTTGCAGTGTTGTCTTATAATCCATGAATTTATAATTGGTTACAACAAAGAACTAAAATAGAGGATTTCTTCCAGATAGAAGATCCAATTTGTTTTGAGTGCATCCTAATGAATTCACATTTCAAATACTTATGAATTTAATGATAGAATACATGAAATTCATCTTGTGGGCTGTTGATTCCTCTTAATATGATTCAACATTGACATGGCTTGAAATATCTTGTGATGGTGCCTCGTTGACTTGAGGTTTGACCATGAGTTGTTGCTTACCCTATTTGTTATAGAACTCATTTAAAGAACACACAACCATATTGAAGGTATCAAGAACATCCTCCAAGTGGTAGTTTTCCATTTACAACTATGCAACTATATGGGACATCGAATATGATACATGACTTGAGTAGTTTGGTTTCTACAAGAAATGTGGCAACAGATTAGTAAATGATATTCAAGCTTATTTGAAAATCAAAAGGTGAAAAATGTATAAAATAGAAAATGATAACTTGGATTCCTTCTTTAACATGCATATCCTATAGATAATGGGAAAAAGGAATAATGATGTGGTTCAATGTGAAGGATTAAAGGTTGAAAGGTGTGACTAAAAGGTGACAAAAATTGTCAAAACAAGAACCCAACAAAAACATAATAAAATTCCTTTGAAATTGAAGGAACTTTAACTCGACTGAATACATCAAAATGAATTAAGTCCAACAACCCAAAATATTTGTCATAACTAGAATAAAATTGAACAAAGTTTTTTTTTCCATATATGCAATGCTTACAAAAATAAAATTCAAGAGAACAATCATTCAATCCATCGACAATATTTTTTCTATTCAATGCTAGTAAGCCCTTTTCGCCTATATGATCTGATCTTTGGTTCCATAACATTGCCTTGTCTATAGGTAACTTGATTTCTGAAGCAATATCTTGTTTAGGTATAAATAAAGAATGGAAACTATAATTAGATATAGGTTTTGATTGTAAAGTATATGAAAATAAGAAAAGACAAATGCCACAAAACTATGTTTATTATTCACTTTTTCATTATAATTTTAGACATATAAATACATGAAGACTTATCCTAAATATAGACACACTACCTTATCAAAATCATAAGTAGGCGAGGGAATATCTCAACCACATGCTAAACTAGGAGATAATTTATCTGTTATCCAAAAACCTCCTAAAACCACTAAACAAGGATATTCATATAGAAACACTCTCTTCATGACAAGAGTCTCTACAACAACACACTTGTGTGACTAAATATTAGCACATAAGACATATATGAATTAATTATTCCAATGCTCCCCTTAATGAGTACTTGTCTTGCCTAGTGATATCTTTTTTATTCTTTTCTCTACTACAACAAATGCTTTGTAGGATCCTGAAGATGATATGAAATACAAATATTTAATTTGGTCCAACCTGTTTTTTTTTTTTTTGTACCATGAGAAAAGAGTTACCACCAAATTATCAAAGTCCATATAAAGGAACAACCATCCATTGGAAAATTTTGGTGCTCAAACATTGTAACCATAGGTCTAGTAGGAATCCCTTCATTTACATGGTTCACTAAACTCCATAATGAAATCCCTCTAAATGTGCAAACAACTCCGTCAACAATTTCGAAGAACTAACTAGCACAAGTGATGCACCTTGCTATATAATGAAATATGTTCCATCAATCTTACCTAATTTGAATTAGACACACCTGGTCTATCATCACCCAGAGTCTTCATCCATCAAATGGTTATCCCAATACAAAATTTTCAATAACTCCTTTTACTAATGAACAACGTTCCCTTCATGTAAAATCAATAAATTATATCGAGCATATAGATATGATTCTAATGTCACACTGTCATTGTTGAATACTTGACCATGATTCATAACCAAACTAGGAGTACACATTCCTATATAGGACTTACGACCATATGCCAATTATTTTATGCAAATTTTAAACCTTTCCCTAAATACCATATTATCCTAATGCTTTCTTTTGTTGTTTTATTTTTCCTTTTGTTCATTTGAGGTCATGTACATAATTAGTGTCTCCATCTTTGTCATCCATTATCTATACCTAAATAAACATATTTTCTAATATTAGAGTTCTTAATTCCAATATGGATGAATCCTTGCAACATTAAGTTAGGAAACTCAATGTTACTTCCCATCAAAGACCACTTCCTGAGAGAAACATATTTTTGAACCTTTTTGTAATGTACCCAACCACTAGAATGTTGGAAACACTACTTCAATTTTCACCTCAAGAATTCATTTAAAATTCTAATAACAATTAATTAATAAAGAAGCATGAAAGAAATGCAATAACCGTAGATGAAATAATCAATATTCATGCTATAATTAGAAATAATGCTTAATCATGCCATGAAGAACAATAACCAACAAGAAGACACATTAAAAACACATATCTCAAAGATAATAATTAATAAACAACGAAAATAAATATACAAGGAGAGAAGCACTTGATAGAGAGAACTTACCTTTGATAAAACAAATCACCAATTGGTTGTAGACCAAGGATGTTCCACCCAACCTTATATATTATTGTTCCAAGTATCAATAGAAGGTCACCCCCAAGCCAGAGCTATGAATGCACAAGGATGGCTTTCAAAGAAACACTAATCTTCCCAAACTAGTCAACACTCAAGCTCTCATAGGTTTCTCAACACAAAAGAATCCAAAGTAAACCAACTCAGTTCTCTTCGGCCTGCACCACTGAAATACAATGAAGCAAGAAAAAGAATGAATGAATGAATAATGAATGAGAAACAATGAATGGATATTTGAATGGAGAGGAACCCCCAAACAACCCACAAGAGGTGTTATGTGAAATCAAGAACCACATGTCCTACCCCCCAAGAGGATCATGTAACAATTTTTCTCAATTAAAACCAAGATGGGTAATTAAAAAATAATAAAAATATTTATCCCCTTCAGCTCCCTCTCTCATGGAAACATATCCCCCTATAATTATGAGCTTGTCCATCTTGCAACCAATGATGTATTTTATTATTAACAATGATCAAAATATTACATTCCGTAGGCACTCTATCCTTTCATCAACTAAAAAAAATACAATATTAAATTGGGGACTCAGAACTGGGGTATTACATTCCCCTCCCCATTATTTTTCCACTCTCCTCAGTGCTTATACAAAATAGAAATCAAAATTTTAAAATTCTTCAAAAATTCGCGTGTAGTCTGCATGCATGGCATCTTTATGCTCCCAAGAAACATCTTTAGGATTATAGTAGGTCCAATAGAATTTTACTAGTTCTATGACTTGATTCCAGAGCATTTTGACTTGTATTTCCAATATGTGAACCGAATGGACCTGAAAGTATCGTTCTGGCTGCACCAGAATAAAATTCCAATCTAATAATATGGTTAGGATCATGAACATATTTTTCCAGCAAAGATACATGAAATATATTATGCAAATTCTTGGAAGAAGGAAATGCAATCATGTATGCAACTAGCCCTATTATGTTGAATATCTCAAATGGACCATAGAATTTGGCTGCTAGCTTTGTACAACTTCCCAGCTTCGATGATATCTTCTTGGGATTTACTTTCAAAAGAACATGCTCTTTATATTATCTATATTTCCTATTATTATCTACATAAATATTTTGTCTATCATACGTTTCCTTCAAATTTTGATTAATTTTAACCATCTAGTATTCCATACCCTTGATCAATTATTGTCCAATTACTACTATGTTTACTGGGTTGTCCCAAATCACAGGAGTATTGAATTTTCTACCATAAATAGTTTCAAATGGGCTCATCTTCAATGAATCTTGATACCCATTATTATAGGAAAACTCAACCAAATGAAAGTAATATTCCCACTTATATGGCTTATCCATCACATATATTCTTAACATGTCTTCAATAACTTGTTTGAATCTCTTTGTCTATCCATCTGACTATGGATGGTATGTTGTGCTAAAGTTCATATTTGTACCAAATCCTTCAAATAATACCTTCCATAAATTTGAAGTAAACTTTGTGTCTCTGTCTGAAACAATTTCCTTAGGTATCCCACGCAACCTAGCAATTTCCTTCATGTAAATTTATGCAATATTAGCTATTGTATGAGTCATTTTTACAATAACAAAATGAACATCCTTTGTAAAATTATCAACCATTTCCATTATTGAATCATGTTGTCTTTTTTTCCTAGGAAACTTAGCTATATTATCAATTGTTACCATTTCCCATTTCTTCTCTGGAATTGGTAATGGTTGTAACAAACCTATTGAGTGTTTATGATCAGCATTCACTCTCTGACATTCTATATATCTAATAATGTAATCAACAACATCCTTCTTCATTAATTTCCAAAATAATTGGCTTATTACTACTGCAATTTTTTTTCTGGTAACCGAGATGTATGACATATGGAACATTATGCATTTCTTTTAATACCAAATTCCTAAGTTATCCAAAACTAGGAATATAAATTCTATTCTTATGCATAAGTAATCCATCTTCCTTAATCTCATACTCTTTAATTTTATGTTGTACATTTTCCTGTTGTAAAATTTCTTTTACCGACAGGTAATGTTGATCTGTAAAAACAACATCTAAAATTATGCTCTTCAAATCTAATTGATGCATACTAATGGTTGCATAATGCATGAGATGTACTCTTCTGTTTAGTGCATCAACAAATTTCTTTTATTTTCCCTTGATATGGTTGATGTCAAAGTCATATCCACTTAAAAATTCCAACCATCTTGTATGCATTACATTCAAATTTAGTTGTTAAAAAATATATTTAAGACCACTATGGTATGTCCTTAATTCAAATCTCTTTGCTGTGAGATAACACCTCCACATCTTCAATGCATAAAATATGGAAGCAATATCCAAATCATGTGTGGAATAATTCCTCTCATGTTATTTAAGCTTTATTGACTCATAACTAATTGCTTATCCATTTTGAGTGAGGACTCCACCAAGTCCTTCCTTGGATTCATCTATACGTACCAAAAAATTCTCATTTGGGTCAACAATATTTAAAATAGGTGCACTAGTAAGTAATTCCTTTACCAAATTAAAATTATCTTTGCAGTTTGATGTCCATTAAAATTTTATTCCCTTCTTTTGTAAAGAAGCGATGGGATGATAAATTTTAGAGAACCCTTCTATAAATATCCTATAGTGTCCATCTAATCCCATGAAAGATATGACTTCTGAAACATTCTTTGGTGTTGGCCATCCTCTAATAGATTCAATATTCTTTGGGCCTAATGTTATACCCTCTTTTGAAATAATGTGTCCAAAATAATGGATCTCTTATAATATCCCTAGGTTGAACCATAGTTTTAATGTACACATAAGCTAGCGAGACAAGATATTTTAGGCCAGAGTGCCTTGTATATGTTTTTTGAGGCTAGAGTGATTTTGTGGTTGTTAGGATGGAGATCATGGAAGTTAAAAGGCCAGTGAGCCTCGAAGCTAAAAGGATAGTGAGCCTAACATGGTAAAATGTAATCAAACACAATGATATTAATAAAATACATCATTGTTGGAGACCAATGAAAATAAAGAGTATGGGGGGATAAACTCCACTAGAAATGGAAAGGGGGCTAACAGTCTAGGAAAGGGGGATAAGCCAAGGGAACTTAAACTAAGGAAATATTATTATAATATTTCCTAAAGTAAAAAGTTATGAGATCTTATTTTTATCGTAAGTTCTTAAGAGTAAAGAATGAGACACAAAGTGGATCTCATGTAGTTCCTAGCTTGACAAGTGTCAAGTTAAGGGAATGGAAATATATTGTTGAGAAATTAGTGTAATTCTCATATTTCCCATTCATTTAACCATCATTCCCTCATGTTCACTTTGTCATCTACCTTCCCTACATGTGCTTTGGAGTTGTTTGGGGAGTAACCTGAATAATGGAGCTAAAGAGGAGGGTTTTCAAGCCCATGTGATTTTGAAGAGGTGGGTTTTTAAGCCCATGAGATGTTTAGGAAGAAGGTTGTCATGCCGATAAGAATTTATTTCCAAGTGAGAGAATTGATGGGAACTAATTTTACCAAGGTCTTAAGCTACAACTATAGGTCTCTGAGAGTTCCTGTATGGCATGTTGTTGAAGCCCATGAAGGGAAGTGGGGAAACTGAAGGAAAATTGAGTAGAGAAGGGGCACACTTCCAGGGGTGGGACATGCATGTGGGGAATGAGTGACTGTAGGTTGTCTTCTTGAGCTGGTACCCTAGTCTATGTATTTTTGGTTCTTGATAAACCTTATCCTGGATTAGGAATCCTTTTCCATGGTTGATCTTTAGCCCCATCTCGGGGGTGACCTACTACTAAGAGTTTATGAGTATCAAAGTTTATAGCTGGGAGGAATTTTTGAGTTCTACATACAGTCGGTGAATTTGCAACAAAGGAAAATTGTCTTCTATGTATTTTTATTTAATTACTATGTGTATGATTGTGCACTTCTATTATGGGTTTTCATGTATTATTATGCATGCGATTATTTGTTGTTGTTTGTATAATTCTATTCATATTAAAATCAATTTTTATTTAAATTATTGGTATTAGAGTTGGTATTTTCACAGGGAATTTCCTAGCTTTGGATGGGAATGCTACTATGTGGTATCAGAGGAAAACTTTAGTTGATTTTCTAGTAATGGGGATGCTACAAGGTGATAATGAGACTAAGGTCAGAGGTTGGGTACATTATAGTGTGGTATTAGAGTTGTATTTGGTGAGTTTGAGGTAATGAGGATGTTATAATGTGGTATTAGAGAAAAAGGTTCAATACTAAGCCTATATGGGAAATAGATAGAGAACTGAAGTTGAGTTTTCATAGTTTGCATGCAAACTATTCAACAAAATGTTTGAAAGGCATTTCTACAATGTGTATATCAAAATTACAATAGTAAATTTGGGGAAATTTCATGAGTAATTGAGGAAAAAATAGACAAGGATTAAAAATATTCAATTTTAAATCTTATTTTGGGTACTTTTAGGCCTAGAATTGGTTGAATTACGAATTTTGGGTTTACAATGAAGTCGTGGGAAAATTTGGGTTAAAATCCACCAATTTCTGAGCAAAATCGAGTGAAATTCATGCCACAAACACCCATTAATCATACGTGGAGTTAATCAATCAATCAAGGGATAAAATTGGGCTGTAGAAAGCTTAATATTAGAGTTCCATGGCAGTCGTAAAAATAATTTTGAATTATGCATTTTAAGGAATTTTGGAGAAATTTGAAAATGTGAAAAATTTGGGTAATTGTTTTTATAAATGAAATCAGTATGGCGTGGTGATGACATGGCAGTGACATGGCAGAGATGACATGGAGTGCCACAATATCCAGTGCACAATAAAAATGAGTGGCACGATGACAAGTGATGTGGGAGCTAAGTGCATGAGCGGTTTAGTTGAGACCATAAACCAATGTCACATGGGGGTGAAGTGGTTTTGGGTTCCATCCTTGTACCATGTGGCATCACTCATATCGTGCCATGTAGCATGTGGAAAACCATTGTCACAACCTAAATGAATGTTAAGACACATGCATGTTCGGGACGCAACATGGTCTTTTAGTCATTGATCTCAGCCATCATATTAGGGAGATGTGCAAGTTTACACGCACCAAGGAAAAAGTTGTGGGATGGGAATTGCCCACCCTTGTGATGAATAAAAGGGTACTAGGTGGGAGTTTGACCATCAAGGTGGGAGTTTGTCCCATCCATGGTCAAAAACATTCCAAGTAGACAGGTGTGTACTTAATATGTCAATTTTTTACTGGATATTAAGGCCCACGTAAATAGGAAACATATATAAATAAGAAAGTTAGGCCTAAGGAGGTAGGATTGGGAATTTTGGGAGATTGACATGACATCATTACAACTGTAACACCCCCTCTATAAAAAATGAGTATATAGAATTAATAACGATTGGTTATTTCCATGCAATGACATGTAAATATTGTAAATGTATTATTGTTTAATTGTAAATGCCAAAAAATTGACAGTGGGATGAAGCCTTAAGAATTGGCCATGATGCCACTAGAGGAATGAAAGGAGGTTCTTTTAAGCTAAAGGACCCCAAGAATCCTTGATGAAGAATTAAATTGGAAGTGCTAATATTCATTCCTTCATCCCAAATTTCCAGACAATTCAGTTAATGGGGGAGGTTGGTGGTTGAAAACCCAACCACCCTAATGAATGAAAGTATGGAAGGTTGGTTTGGATAGTAAAAAATTGTCAGCCAAAGGTACCAAAAATGATAATTTCTACAAATAATACTGACTCAAGTTTCTTTTGAAAAAAGGATGGGGACAAGTCGAGAACCTTCCTGAGGGGTTACGTGCAAGGGATGCATGAATGGAAAATATGAGAATAGAGGGTGCATGAAAGGGAAGTACACTAGGGGAAGAGAGAAGAAGATCCATGAATATTGGGTTTGAGATCCCAGAAACCCGACCTGAGATGAGAAGGCTATGAGCTTGGTACTAGGAAGGTATCTAACAAACCTCGTGAAGGCTCGAGCTAGGTGGGTGTGGGGAAACCTCAACCAAGAGTGGTGTGAAGGATATTGTCCTTAAAAAATTGTTGAGATCTAGAAAGAGAGAGGTTCCTTGGTGGTATCATGGCTTTTTGTAGGGGTGTCCAGAGTGTTAAGAGTGAATGCATTTGAACCAATGGTTTGGTGGAAAGACTAACACTCAGAGTCAGTTGGTTGGTTACAACCTATAAAACATATAAGTATTGTATGAATTTGTGTGATTGAGTATAAGAAATGAATTATACGTGCAATGTGTAACGACCCCTTCGTTATGTCTATGAATAGCGAAGTTCAATAGAATTTTTTTTTTTCTTTTTAACAAATAAGAAATTAAAAACATCACCTAGTTCATATCAATGCAAAAACACATGACATCATAACTAAGGTGACACATGATCATAATATAAACAAACTCTACAATATCATTGCGGAATGAAATTGCAAACCATAATGCCAACCAATCTCATCATATTATCACCAATAACAATAATTTTGCCGAATATAAAACTGCTTTCTACTTTACCATTAAAATCATATTGTTGCCACTCGCCTGCTTTGGAGACGTCCCTCGCGCTGTGCCGCTTCC
>ML785031.1:695506-718326 GCA_009831015.1 Picea engelmannii | reverse complement strand
CTATAACCCCTGGAGTCAACACTCCGCCAGGTGAACTTGTGGGAGACTAAGGGCTTCTAAGGAATAAGGCCCCTGCCTTGTTGCGCGCCCCTTATAATCACGTGAGCGACTGTCGCAGTCTACCCTCACGGCATCGTGGATCCCCTCGAACTAGGTAATCGTTGACCTACAGTTCGAATCGTGAGCGACTGTCGCAGTCTGCCCTCACGGCATCGTGGGTACTCTCGAACTAGGTAATCGTTAACCTACAGTTCGAGCCACGGCGGGAGTGCTAATAGGCTGTGGCAGGGTTGCTGAAACACCTCTCCCTCAATCTCTCTGGAACTCATGTGTGGCCCCTTTACTCCATATGTGAGTCTGGTCGGCAAGCTATCGTCAGCCTGCATCATCAACCATCATGTCAGATCATGTCAACAACATATCATGAATCAATAGCATATCATCAAAACCACACACTATCACTGTAAATGAAAACAACTCAAATAGCCCACTCCCTGACTCAATCCGGAGTCCAAGGGAGTTCCACCGATGCCTCTGCATCCTCAAGGTCTGAAACCCTGCACACTAAATGAAACTGAGTTAATAGCATCTGTATATAGAAATAGTAAAACATCTTGTCATCAATCATGACGCATCATCATCAAGGTTAAGTGGTTCATCATCATAAAAATCCAGATCACTTGCGAGCAAGTGTTCTCAAAGAATAAGTTTTGTCAGTGCGTCAGAGCGGGATGTTACACAATGGATGCCTTCTAATCGAATGAATGGTTTTCTAATGTGGATACATTGATGGATAGATATGCCTATGTAATTGAAATTAATTCCTTTTATTAAATGCAAGTCATCGTGTTATGTGAGGTGTATTTTGGCATGTCTATGTAACTAGTAGAATGATGCAGCATGAGGCTACGAGATTACTAATCCCCAAAGAATAAGTTATAATCCATTCAACAATAAATGGAATTAACGAGACCTAGAAGTCATTGATTTCTACATCGAGAGTCAATCTTAGCCGTCCAATATGGGTTGGTTACCCATGATAGTCCCTTGTAGATCAACACGACAGTGGTGGCTATTGTATCAGGGAATGGTTGAATGCCAAAATTTGATCTGTTACTTAAATATCTAGAGATATTTTAGTATTACGGAGTACTGGAGAACTGAAACCCAAAAGAAATACTAAGTCTAAATCTCTTTGGAAGTCCTGATACATTGATGTTTAGGGACCAGGGTTCCACCCATAGTTCCATGCCTTAGCGCATATAATCGAGGAGAGGTAAAGATGGCATCAATATGGTGTTCCAATGCCAACATTACATCCAGTGCGTCGTAGGAAAATACATGTTGACATGTGAGTGGATGAAAATTTCAGTTTGGGCACCTTTTGGGATTAATCCTTTGGAAGAGTGCCTTAAGATCTGATTCATCAGATATGGGAAGCGAATATATATTATCCATATATTTGGTTGTAAAAGAAGGGATTCATAATCCAAATATTAACATGGATAAATACCTCATAATTACCGACCGATGAACCTCAGGGGTTTTAGGTCTGAGATCCTTTTTGATGAGAACCTTTCATCTATTGAGTGACGCTCTAAATCTCCACCATTCAATCCTTAAAGTTTTTACCACACCGGAGTTGCTAGAGGAGTCATGATATAGGTCAGATCTAAGAAGGAGAGATCGTATCCGTAGATCTCAGGGAGTCATATCCAAAATATTAACGTAGATAATCCCCTGATAATCCTGAGATTAACTACATTAATCATATCGTAATCACTGGAAGATGGACCTCAGGGAGTTTTAGGTTACAAAATATAGCGAATGTGTAGAGGTTTGAGGTCCGTGGTGATGAGGATCATCGATCTGTTAATTGACAATCCAATCTCCACTATCTGATCCTTTAGGCTACTATAACACCTAAAAAGTCCTGAAAATGACTTCTCACACTATTAATGGCCCACATGCCACACATTGGTAGTGCCATGTGTCACATTGATTTGGCACAGTTGGATGAAGTTTCAAATGGAAAATGAATTCCATGTGTTGATTGGTACAAGTTCCACATGTCATGCCAGGTGGCATGAACATATATGACCATCTTCCCCAAGATGCCAACTATATTTTGAATCACTGACCACAAGGAGGTTTTGGGAAAATAGGCCTTACGAAAAAAGGTTGATAGTCGATGCTCGTAGATTTGACATGATGTAGGATAATTCCATTCAACGAATGGGAAGAGGAAAAGTGTCAAATCCCTATTGGGTGATATTACGGACCTAACCCCTCATGTAGGTAGAATAATATATTTTGATGTAATAAAGGTCAATATTAATAAGGCCTAGCAATAAGGAAGAATAAGGCGAATGTAAGAAGACCTAATAGAAGCTTCTGCTTCTAGAAGGATCTTCCTCTAGATGGTTCTTTTGATAGACATATTTAGTATAAATAAGAGTCGAGGTTATGAGAACTGTTGTTTTGGATATTATTGTAATAGATATGTTCTCGACTGGAGGTTTCCCCCTTGAAGAGGCAAGTGAACATTTCTCTCAGTAATCGAAGTTCTCTTTCTGGCATTATTTTGTTATCATTTCAATATTATTGTGGTGTTGTTCTGGTTATATTTTTGTTCATCTTCCATTTCTAGCATTTTATTTTTGTTCTGCACACTTTTTATATTTGGAATATTACAAGTGGTATCAGATCACTTTCCTCGACAAAAAATTGTGGGTAAATTTTTTTCAGGATATAGACATATTACGACGTCTTTAAGCTACAAATATTTGTCGTTATGTGCATAAAACCATGGTTGAGGGACTCATATAGGTAGGAAATACAAGTGGTACTTAAAAACGCATATTTTTGCCACCCTTATAACTCATGTTAGTACCCCTTCGAGTGGTAGAACATTAGACAACACTTGTATACGTATCAACCTATATTTCTTGAATCCCTCTTTAGATACACCGATCAGTTGGAAAAATTCTATAGTGTAACCAAGAACAATACTCAGGAAGATACTCTCTAGTACCTGGGTAGTCAGGTAGTACGGCTACGGGCATGGTCTATCCTCCTTAGTTGGTGCTCTGAGATATTGGGCTGATTACTATTGTTGGACCCTGCACGTATATCAGAGAGATATAACACAGGGAAAACCCTTGTCTGTAGAATCATTGAATACCTAACCCTTGGGGACGGAAAAATAAAATAAAACAGACAGGATCTATTGTCATGCAACTGTATCCAAGTTTACAAATCACTACAGATTTCTTCCTAGTTAAGCATTTTGGCATTTCATCATTGCAGTATTCTTCAGACCAGAGTATAACTTCGCAGGTGTCAAAAAAAAATAATATTTGAGACCTATTCCATTGGATTTATCTCTTCGCCCTTATCAAATTCATACCTATCCTTTTTCATAGACAAATTGGACCCCACCCAACCCTCTTTAGTACCCTCGTCATCATGGCCCATACCCATAGCCAAGACTTCGAAGCTAGCTTCAATACCTTGCAATCTAATTTCACAGAGACCCAACAAGAAGTGAGACAACTCAGTGCCAATATTGCCACCATAAATAAAAACATGCATTCCTCCATCACCGCCTCAATCATGGAAATCAAAGAAGACCTCAAAAACTACATGACTACCCATGTTGAATCTATCTCTTCGATGATCTGCACCAAGCTGCATATCCCTGCAGATCCCACTTTATCTGAACCACCTTTGCATATCGAAGATGAAACTTCCTCTCATTCCCATAATTTTCAGCTCCATCACTTTCAGCGTAACCTACACCTTCCGTGGGTGGATGTGACCAAATGTGATGGCTCAAAGCCCACTAGTTGGGTAACTAAAATGGAACATTATTTCCCTTTGTACAACATTATAGATTACTTGGCCAAACTTCGGTATGGTGTTCTCCATCTAGATCAAGAACATTGGAAATGGTGGAAATGGAGAAAAACTGCCCATCAAGGTTATGTTGCTTGGACACACTTTGTGGCAGAGCTTTATGAAAGATTTGAAAATGACACCAACTATTTAGGCTGTTGGAAAAAGTGTAAACAATCTCGCACAGTGGAAGAATTTATAGTTGCTTTTGAGAGACTGGCTTTTTGTACATAGGGCATGTCTGATTCTTTTTTTCGAGAATGTTTTATCCGTGGCCTCAAAGATGAGATTCATGCCCATGTTCTCATGGCTCAGCCTAAGAGTTGGGTGGAGGCTACTAAATGAGCTAAGGAAGTGTTATAGCAAGATTTTCCTTACCATTGCTATCTTGCATAGAGGGCCTTTTTTCCATATTCCTATGCATATTTCTCAACCCCTTTTTTGATAAATCCAAAGCCAAAACATATATTTTTCCACATATACGTTCCCTAACTGCTTTGCAAGATGAATATACACTTGATTCTCCACTACAACTCACATATATCGGGATTTGTGCTAGAAAATACAAAATGAGGTTGGGTTTACATGTCACGATAGAAGATCTCTGATCTTTGGCATTCCATATACTGGAAACGTTCTGACTCGGCCCTTCAGCTACATTCTGGAGGCTATAAGAGAACAATTTCGATCTATGGAAAAGAGAGAGAAAGCATTCAACTTTAAGAGAAAAGTTACTCTGGAGAAATTAATTCATATTGAGTCTGCATCCCTTTGTCCCTCAAGTTTGAACATGGTGTTCATCCCCCAAGCTCTTCCCTTGTTGTCAAGAGAATATTTTTATCTCTTTTCTATGAGCTTGCCTTTGGTGGAGGATTGAAGTGGTGGAGACCCAGGTGGAAGGAACTTGGTTTCTTGGTTTTGAACTATGTCGACATGGAAGTTTGTAATGTTGATACTTTTGTTGATCAATTATTAATAGAAATACTCCTTTCCCGTCCAATCAATATCTTGTGAATATATGATTATTATCCATGGGCATGTTTTTAATGTTTATTAATGGATTGTGTTATCTGATGTACTAACTCATTTTATATATTTTCACTATATACTTGCATCGCTTGCTTGTTGAGAACTTCTTGCAGGTGTAAAGCTTTGGGTCAAAGTGCTCAACGGTGGAATGACATCAAACGATTGGATCAAGGTAGGCTTCTTCCTTGTATTTCAAATTAGTTTATATAGCACATGTTGGAATTGAGTTGATTTATGTAGTGATACATATTTTTTGTGGTTTACCCTTGGCCATAGAGAGTTTTTCCCTTGTAACATAATTGGTGACTTGACTAGGGAAAGATCTTCCTTTTAAGGGTTGAAGTATTTTTCCTTCTTACATTGCTCTTTTGCCTTTGTATTTCTTGTTGTATCACAGTTGGACAGAGTCTGTTCACTCTGGGTCTAATTTTTCATCCTTTTAACCTTGCCTAGCCTTGTTTTAAAATATATATGCCCTTTTTTCCCTAACATCCACATGTATACGGATGTTGTCCCACTACAAGAGGCATATATATGCCCTTTTCTCTTGAACAAGAGAATATACCACTTCCCCCTTGCTTGTTTTCTTGGTTTAGTGACTGTTGGGTAGGTTTTGAGGATCACCGATCCTTTTTAGGTCTCTGTGGTACCTGTTGACATTGTCTGGGATGACATGAAACCTTTTTGGAGTTGAATTTTTGGGCGGGATCTTTCTCTTTGTTTTTCGTTTTTCATTTGTCCTTGATAATTTGGTTGTCTACTTAGTTGCTTGGTATTCTGCTCGAGTGGTTTCTTTTATACATATTGAAGTTATATATCAAGTCTCTTATCAGTCCATACATTTTCTTTTTAAATACATTGAAAATACAAAAAATATAGGCATTTTGCATTGGTTGGTATTTTTGTCTTTGAACCTTTACCATTAGCTTAGCACGTTTAGCGAAAGATTGCATTTTACTTCTGAGTTGCAGAGTTAAAATTAAAGATTGCACTGCTTTTATTTAGCATATCATTCACTGAAATGTTAAATATTAGGCTTTGCATTATATCTATTTTTATTCTTATGTAGAGTCATAACACCATAAATTTCATTTCCATACCTCTTTGAGTAATCACGGCCAATAAAATTTACGCTTTAAACTAAAATTGATTAGTCACGATTTTATTTTTAGGGTGCACAAACTAGCCTAGGATTTAGTGCCTTGGAATAGGATTTTGTGAGTAAACTTCTCCAAGGCAATTAAATCAACTTATGTGTCTGAGACAGGGAGTTGATAAATCCATTGTATAATTGATAATATCAGGAGGCTCCACTCACACAAGAGTTAATCATGAGATCACACAAGTTAGTTGAAGGTATAACCCTTGGATACTAACCTAGCGTCATAGATATTTCTATGGATTTATTCATATTTGGGGATCTTGCTAGTGCCCATACCTCTGTGAGAGGCGATACTTTCAAGGTTTCAGGCTTTGCTACCCTGCCCATACAGTGATCCATACTTATGAATGCTCGCATGTGCATCAGTTATACAATGATTTATTAGTTGTTTGACTTAGGTTTCTCATAGGTTACTCCAGTAGGGGTTATTCTTCTTGTATCCTGAGTCAGATAGGGGTCTGATAACACACAACCTTTATGGAGGATTACCTCTCTAGGGGGGTCTGACCGACTAGTTGTTAAGCCTTTGAGGGCCCTTATAACTGATTATGTTACCTCCAAACTTTAGCAGGGAGTCTCAGGTCCCTCCTGGACGAGGCATACCTTCTTTAGCGAGGGAGGCCACTCAACCACTTTAGTTCATTTGCATGCATATTGGTCATTTGAATTTTTGGTATGCTCTTTAATTACTGGTTGGCCTTAGGATATCTTTTTATTTGTTGAGAGTCATAAGTTGTCGTGGAGTCGGACCAACTTCCTTGCAGGTCCCGTCGGTTGTTACAGTTAGCACCAATTTTCAAGCTATTTCCTTCTAAAAGGCATAGAGTTATCAGGAGTGGTACACACACATCCACTTTTCAAACTTGTGGTCCCACAAGGATGAGTGCTGAGTATAGTCTTCAGAACATTGGGAGTTCATCAACTCCCAATACCACTATAGTTAATTACACTCCTTCGACACCTACAGCCGCTATAGTTGCAGTGCCGAAGTCCTACACCGATACTATGGCTCGACCCGTAGTCAATGCTTTGTCTCTCGCCTCTAACCCTTTTGGGGGTTTTGGCCACTTGTCGAGTTACAATGTTCAGACCATCCCCATGGCTACTAGTCTATTTTCTTATGGTATGCCAAGTTTCACTTCACAGTCTTCAACTCCCATCCCAGCTGCTGGACATAACTGTTATAACCCTAATTTTCACCAGACTTGCTTACCTGGCATCAGGCCATCTCAAATTCCTTCTTTTCCAAAACACTGTTGAACAACTCTTCTTAAAAGACACTTTTATAAAGGCCCATGTGCCCTGCTCCATTACTGCATGCATGTACATGCTAGCTGACCCAAGACAGCCCGCATGTACCTACAAAAGAATGAAAAAAGGAAATTTGTTGACGGAACACACAAGTTTGGATAAGTTAATTAAACCTTTTGGCCATGCATGGCCGGTGATTCAACCAAATACCTAGCTCCTTCTAACCTATAAAAGAAGGGGTAGGGGTCCCATTTGAAAGGAGGAGAATCATAGTAAAGAAACTATACCCGATTAAGCATCCCCTTTGTCCCAACCTTTAGCCATCCTTGTGCAAAGAGAAGTATAGAGAAAAGTAGTTGGAAGATAGTGGAAGAAGAGCCTAGGACCAGAATTGAGGAGCAGTAGTTGACTTTATTATTGTAAGGTATCATTGTGAAGTTAATAAAAGAATTTATTTTCCCGTCTTGCCATATGAGATTGTCATTATTGGAATATTGATTGTATGATTGATTAAATCTCTAACCCATTAGTTCATAGATCAAATGCATGTGGAGTTCTTTGTTTGTCTTTAGTGAATGCAAGTCAGCATTGGGAGGATAGTTCTAGTTGAAGAACGACCAAGAAGGAAAAGGCATCGACATCAAACACGAAAAATAAGGTACGTTAACTTAATCTCTTGAGCCTTGTATTTACATATGAGTAATGGGGGTTTAGGCATGGGATGATGGTAAAAAGTAAGAATCTTTAGGTCATTTATGCATGCATGATAAAACCCTTAGTGCTATTCCATAGGAGGGATTTCCCACCCACAATAGAATTGGCAACCATACAGGGGACTCTCTAGGATTCTTTAGGGATTTTTTATTGGGTATTTTGAAATTGGTTTTACTACTTTTTTTTATTTTTTGCAAGAAGTCTGAGTGTTCATGGGTTTTGGTTCTCAATACCAGTCTTCCCTTCTCTTCTTACCAGACTATTTCTTTTCTATTTTTGAGAGTCTTAAAATGCATACGCGCCCTATAGTGGGATATCCTGTGTATGCACACAGTGTCTGAGAACCCAGGAAATCCTTTGTAGGAAGAGGAAGTCATCCTCTCCCATGTAGAAGTGATCCTTCTTAGGGATATTATGGGTCCTTATAGGTCTCTGATTGAACAGTCCATAGTCAGGTAAAAAACCTCAGGATTAGTTTTGTTTTGCTAAAATTTTCTTGCTTCTTCTGTGTCAAAGTAAGTTTTGGCACCTTTAAGGGGTTCTGGTTTTCAATACCGGTACTCCCTGCCTAAGATTAGATGATTGTCCTCCTTTTTTGAGGAAAAATAGAGGCACACGTGGCCTGTAGTGGGCCTAAATGAATGCATACACATCATGTATTTGGGAAGCCCACGTGCATATGCTGGCTATTGAAGTGACAATCGCGTGTCTATCTAGAAAATTTTGATGAGGCAGTCATCCTCTTCCCTGTCAAGTTTTTACTTCCTAGGTTTTTCTTGTTTGTTTCTGGTCTCTGTCATCACCAATTTTAGCCTAGGTTGTATTCCATCATAGCATTCTTTTTTGTTTAAAATATTTTTTGTGTTTCCTAGCTTTTTTAACTTATTTTTAGCATGAAATTTTAAGAAAAATGAGTTGCATTTAAAAAAAAAATCATGAATCGTGCATTCATCAGTTTCTTTTAGAATCTTTTGTTATTTCTTCTTTGATTGGAAGAAAATATAAAAATAAAAACTTAGTTTGTTAGAAATCTTTCTTTCTTGGCATTTTCTTTGCATTGTTATTTGAAAAAGAAAAAGAAATTAGCATAGCGTTGTGTTTTCTTCTAATTTTAAAAGCATTTCAAAAGAAAAAAGAAAAAAAAGAAATATAATCATTCTTTGCCAGTGTTCATATAAGTTTCATAATTTTTCGCAAGAGTCTTAACACCATTAGTTGCACTACCATACCCTTTTGAGTAAATCAAGCCAGTAAAAAGAACGCTAATAAAAATTTACTAGACTTTATATTTGTAGGGTCCATCAACTAGATTAGGCTAGAGCCTTGATTTAGGTTAGAGAGGAAACTCTACAAGGATATAAAAAAAACATACAAGTCTATGATAAGGAGTGTAGAAGTCCAGTAATGTGGAAATTATCCGAGACCCCCCTCTAACATAGGGGCTAAACACGAGGTCGCATGCAGAAAGGTAGCAGAGACAACCCCTCCAAAGCCAGACCAAGCATAGTGAGGAACGCATATAGAGGACTTGTCTTGGGATTCCGTTGATCGCATTTTCCATGGAGCTTCATGGGTCTCAAATTCATTCGTGGTCCTCAATCGTCTTTCAAAACTCTTGCTTTCGATACCCTTGATAGGTTTCGGGCTTCGTACCCTGCTCATTGCGGTCCACCCAATTGTCAATTGTACCCACCTGGTGATTGTTCATGAGTTGGAAACCTAGTTGCCTTTATTTTAGGGACTTACAAAGGTGACCGCAGGGGTATACTGAAGTACCTAGAGCAGACATCGGGCCAAAATTTGCAGAGTATACCCAGAGGGTGCTTCTGTATTCGAGTCTCACTTGCACTGGTAAGTTCCTCTAGTGTTGTTTGGTGTCACTGTTCTTCCAACTAGTTAGTCATTTACTTGATTTGCCTTTAGAAACTTTTAGTGTGTGCTTTTTTCTCCCTAGTTTTCCATAGTGAGTTACTCAGTTGTGGTTTTGGGTCTCTGACCTATGGTGGTAGACCACCCACTCTACCGGTTGAGAGGACTTTTTAGTCTTCTGCTTAGAAATGAGGAGCCGCCTCTTTATAGGCATTGTTTTGATAACACTGGTTCTTCAGAGTCAGTGTCTGAGACTTTTATGGATTTGAACGATCCTGCAAGGGGAGAAAATCTGCATAAGATATTCATGGCTAAAGTTCCCGATGATACCAACTAAGGAACCACTTCGCCGGGGGATTCTTTTGATTTTCCTTTCTTTAGAAACATTGGTGTCCCTTTGATGGCCACTTTGTACATTCCTAGGTTGAATGTGGGATTACCGGTTTGGTTGGGTACCATTCCAAATGTCCCAAATTCTCTTGACGCTTCTCAGTTAATAAATCTATGTCATGGGCACCCTGTTGATGTTTCTTCATCAGAAAAGTCTTCTCCTCCTCCTTCTCCCACCTCTGCTGAAAGTACTAGTAACCAAAAGTCTAAATGAAATAGAAAGAGGAAGAATAGGAAGAAGAAATCACCAACCTCTGCGAGTCATGTTGGAGATAGGTAGACAACCTCTGCAAGTCACATTGAAGACCAGCACCCAGCCTCTGCAAGTCATGCTAGGGGAACACACCCACCCTCTGCAAGTCATGCTAGGGGAAAGAGTCCAGTCACTACTAGTCATAATGGTAATAGGTCTTTAGCCTCTGCAAGTCATGTTATCAACCCATCACTAACCTCTGCATGTCATGTTGGAGATGTACAACCAACCAGTGCTAGTCATGCTGGGGGCATTAATTCTATTGAGAAACCTAGATGGATAGGAAGTAAGCCTAAGTTCCCTTGTAATCTTTGCAAGGGAGATCACCTTACTCATTTGTGCCCTCGCATTCTAGAGGTACAAAGATTGTGGTCCCTGTCTACAAGATCTTCTGATTATTAGTCTTTTGAGGCTTCCTTGCAGTCGATTCAACCATTGGTTGAGAAAGTGGTCATGTTGATGTAGTCATCGACTACTCCCACTCCTCTTTTAGGGGGTGAGGTGCCTTTACACCATGTAGTCTCTCAGCCTATTCAACCATTGGTTGCGAAAGTGGTCATGGTGATGTAGTCATCATATGATCCCACTCTTCTTTTGGGGAGTGACGTGTCTACCGACTATGTTCTTAGCATTTTCGATTCAATACTTTCAGAACAAGGGGGAATTTCGCTCGTTTCGAGCACACCCCCTCCAAGCCCTAGGATGGTTTGCTTTGATTGGAATGACCTTGTTGAGCCTAATCTTCCTTCTTCCACACCTTTTCAAATAAGGGTTGAAGTTAATTCAACAAACATTTATCGATGTATTGTGGATGAGGGAGCCTCTGCAAGTATTTTATCCTCCTCGGTTTGGAAATTCTTGGGATCTCCCAAGCTTGTGTCTGCTTCACATGAGTTGTTGGATTTTAACAGACGTCCTAGTGAATATTTGGGGATTCTTCCTTAGTTTCCTATCTTGTTAGGTGGGAATACTGTCCATGTCGATGTTATAGTGGTGCAAGGCCCGTTAGATTTCAATATGCTTCTCGGGCATGATTATGTATATGCTATGACCGTTGTGGTATCTACGCTCTTCCAGGTGATGCATTTCCCTCACGATGGAAGCATTATCACTATCAACCATTTGGCATCTGATAATCACCATCCTAATTCAACATTATTTTAGACTACCCCTTTATATGTTCCTAGCATTCGTGTAGAATCTACCCTGCCATGGATTAATTATGTGGCATCTTATCCTCAGTGTTCAATTTCTTATGAGCAGGAACCTATGAAATCATGTTTTCCTTCTCAAGACTTGGAATCAACAATTGATTCATTGGTGTATCCAATGGGGGCATGGGAGCCCTTGCTTCCCCCTCTTGGTCCAAGTGGGCTTGAGTATCCTTCTGAGTCTGATCTCGTTGTTAGTATATCCTCAAGCCCTCATGATCGTGATTTTTCACTGATAGACTCTGCCAATCCTGGCCAGAACATCCATCATCATATGGAGTATGGTCAGTTTAGTTCACCCTTTGGGACTGTCGACCCTCGTTTGCGTGATTTATTGGATTTTGAATTTCTTTCAGATGAGGCTATCTTGGAAGCCATGACTACAGTTTCTATACCGCAGCAGGACTTACACCGTGGTTT
Source organism: Picea engelmannii (assembly GCA_009831015.1). Classification (NCBI taxonomy): domain Eukaryota; kingdom Viridiplantae; phylum Streptophyta; class Pinopsida; order Pinales; family Pinaceae; genus Picea; species Picea engelmannii. The sequence goes on along the minus strand of ML785031.1, from coordinate 706,130 downwards.
GTGTTTTCTTCCCTTTAGGGAGACTTCCCAAGTTGACTATCGAAGAGACTCTTGGTCTAAGCCTAATAGCGGGCTCTACCTAAACCAGTTTCATACTTGAGTCGTAGCCCCCAACGGGTCTTCTTTTAAGCCCTTTTCAGACCCTCTAAACATGAAAAGATTGTCGAGCGATCTTGTTGACCTTCACGCTCGCTAAACTGAAATTTGAAGGCACATCTGTCCGACAGTAGTTTACCCCTTTTTTGGTCTGGATGGTCAACTGTACGAACAAAGGTATACTCTAGAGGCCTCAGATCTCTAGAATAATACCCTCAGGTATAATTTTACCCCTTTTTCGGGCTTGAGGGACTAAATTTACGAAAAAGGAACCCCCACGGAGTCCATAGTTAAGCTCTTTTAAGACTCTCTAAAATTGAAAAGATCTTCGAGTGACCTTATTCTTTCACACTCGTTAAAATGGTCCAGAAGAACATTCCTGACGGAGTCCATCGTTGAGATTTTTTCAGACTCCTTAAAAATGAAAAAATAGCCGAGTGATATTGTCTTTAGCACACAAGTTAAAATGGTTTTGAATAAACGTCTTGTCAGTTCTAGTTTACCCCTTTTTCAAACCAACTAGACTAACTTCCAAAAAGGTACCCCATTGGAGTCTCCTTTTACATTTTTTCAAACTCTCTAAATATGAAAAACCGTTGAGCTTACCTTCTCTGGGCTCGTTAAACTTACATTGAAGGACGTTACCATTGTGTGTTTTGTTAACCGCATTTGCATACCTGCGTCTTTGGTCTAATTCCAGCTCCATGTTTCTCTCAACTGAACCATCTGAAGCACACCTTATACACAAGCCCTGTAGCACTTTGCCTCTGCATCTTGACACCTTTGGCCCCAGGAGGGATTTTTCCCGAGTGTCTTTTCTTTGAACATCAGTCTATTCCTTGTGCCTTGAACTTGTACGTTTGAGACACTCATTCCTCCTTTGTAATGTAACATTCTTTTATTCTTTTTCCAAAATGATTGAAAAAGACAAAAAAAATCAAATATACCCCGAAAAGAGGAAGGGAAAAGTATTTTCTTTTTATTGGCAGCACAATGAGTCGCCCTTGGATAAAGCACATCTCTCTATTTCTTTGTCAAACCCTGGGATTTGATATGACCTTAAGAAGTTGTTCCCGCTACATTGAGTTGTGTCATCCTTCGTTTGGTTATTATTCCAAACATATGGAGAGTTTGCATTGCCTCTTGCCTTGTAAACTTATGTTAATTCCATGCTTCCTGAGTCTCACCATTTGTCATGCCATTGTCCAAGGGAAGTTTTTACCAAGCCTGAGTCGGCCCCTCTACAATTTGTCTCTTTCCCTCATGCCCGGCCATCTCGAAAGTCCAATCAAGTCTTTGTTCAAAATCAATGAAGCCTTCAATATAATAATCAATATTATCTAGTCCATGACCAACGAGCCATCGAAGACCTCTGGGTAGTGAATTCGTACATTCATGTTACACTCCTACCCGAGTTTTGAAGATTTTGAAGTTGTTTCTCGAGCTCTAAATATCTCATCTCTAGCCATCAGGCCTTATCAACTTCTAGAAGATGGATACTCTACATGTATATCTTTTTGATTTCGAGATGTAGATCCGTTGTGTATTGCTTGCAGTTACACTTTGTATAGTTATATGACATGGATCTATAGTGTATTTGATTGGTATCCATGATTTTATTTTATCCTGAGCATGGGTATGCTCGCCTTGGTGAGACAATTATTATTTTGTAGATGACACCTCATGATTTTTGGTCCCTAGGCTCACTTGTTCAAAACATCGGTGAAGATTGTTAATGTATTTCGGCCATTAGATGCTCTTTTGAACTCACACATTAGGGGGCATCTCTTATAACCCTAATTTTCACCAGACATGCTTACCTGGCATCAGGCCATCTCAGATTCCTTCTTTGCCAAAAGACTGTTGAACAACTCTTCTTAAAAACCTCTTTTATAAAGGCCCATGTGCCCTGCTCCAATATTTCACGCGTGTACACGCTAGCTGACCCAAGATTGCCCGTGTGTACCTACAAAAGAATGAAAAAAGGAAAGTTGTTGATGAAACATACAACTTTGTGTAAGTTAAATAAACCTTCTGGCCATGCATGGTCAGTCATTCGACCAAATACCTAGCTCCTTCTAACCTATAAAAGAAGGGGCAGGGGTCCCACTTGAAAGGAGGAGAATCATAGTAAAGAAACTATACCTGATTAAGAATCCCCTTTTTCCCAACCTTTAGACATCCTTGTGCAAAGAGAAGTATAGAGAAAAGAATTTGGAAGACAGTGGAAGAAGAGCCCAGGACCAGGACCAAGAAGCAGTAGCCGACTTTATCATTGTAAGGTATCATTGTGAAGTTAATAAAAGAATTGTTTTTCCCGTCCCGCCATATGAGATTGTCATTATTGGAATATTGATTGTATGATTGATTAAATCTCTAACCCGTTAGTTCATATATCAAATGCATGTGGAGTTCTTTGTTTGTCTTTAGTGAATGCAGGTCAACATTGGGAGGAGAGTTGCAGTCAAAGAAAGACCAAGTGCGAAAAGGGATCGACATCAAACACAAAAAATAAGGTACGTTAACTTAATCTCTTGAGCCTTGTATTTAGATATGAGTAATGGGGGTTTAGGAATGGGATGATGGTAAAAAGTAAGAATCTTTAGGTCATTTCTGCATGCATGATAAAACCCTTAGTGCTCTTCCGTAGGAGGGATTTCCCACCCACAACAATAATGCTAGCCTTGGACTTGGGGAAACCACACCTCCATACACTCCCTTTCCATTTGGTATCTCTCATGTTCCCCAAGCAAATCCTAATGTAGGAAGTGTCCCCTTCCCTAACCTCGGGTCTAATCCTTCTACGGTGGATGGAACAACCAAGCTGGTGGACAAGTTCTACCCTATATCCTTATCCCCTCGATGCCAAATTTGACCAATACTTTTGGCATAACGAATCCACTTCAATACTCCAGATTCACACCCAGAGGAGGTCAGTCGTATGCCTTGGGCACCCCCTAACTTGGATCTAATACAGTTCGGGGAAGTTTTAACAACCCTCAGTTTGTAGCTAATCCAACTGGGGGAAATTTTCATAACCCTTATCAGAACATTCCTGCTGGAATGATGCCCGATCCATCTTTCATGAATCTGCCCAGAGGAGGGTCTTTTAATTCCGGACAAGGTTTTGGTCCTTACCAGAACCCTGGATGGAATGAAAATCCTAATACTCAATCTTTTGCAAGAGGATAGGGTCAGGTGTTGCAGCCCCGTATTCCCTTTTAGGACACACTTAATCTGCTAGATTTGTCTAAACTAATGAGCGACCCAATGAGTCATGATCCCACATGGCCCCCTGTCCCCACCAAGATTTTGTCAGACATTCCAAAGTTTGAAGGTAAGAATAGCAAGGGACTTGATGACCACGTCACTACTTTTCACCTCTAGTGCTCATTGAATTCTTTGAATCATGATTCTATTAGATTACGATTGTTTCAGCGCACTCTTATCGAGATTGCGTCACAATGGTACATTGAGCTACCTAGGGGAACATATGGATCTTTTCAACAATTAGTGCTTTCCTTCCTTAACCATTTTCAACTACCCATTCGTTATGATGTTGGCCTTGAACATTTGTCAACTTTACGCCAGGGTTCTGGTACTCATATTTTGGATCATATCCAGGAATGGCGTAGGTGAAGATGGTTATTTAAGACTCCCATAACCCTGGCCTTTCTTTTAGAATGGTTTTTAAAATCTTTGCATTCTCCTATTTCAAAGGACGTGCTACTTCCATGGATGATTTTAGGGGCTAAATTTCACTAATGGGCTAATTTTCCATGGTTTTTCCAAAAATGAGATTCGCTATTTTAAAAATGATTCGCCCAAATTCTATAGGATAAAATTATTTTACCTTAAAAATCACCAAAAATTTATAAAAACTATATAAAATCCTTAGAAATTTGAATATTTTTATAAAAATATCGCCAAACATTTATAGTTGTTATATGAAGGATAAGTAATATTCGCCAAGGCTTCTACATTTTAAAATAAATTTCCATCCTTAAAATCATCCCTGGCTACTTCTGGGGTCTTTAGCGATGAAGAGGCCATTTTTAGAGCCCAACAATTCGATTTGATTTATGCCTAGTCGGGGATGTTATACCACCTTCTTCCTGATGCACCATGGTCGACTCATGATCCTAGACAGGGTCATGGGCCCCATGCCGATGGCATTGTGGGGTCCACCAATGTAAAGTCCACAGACTCGACAACGAATTCTGCCAGAGGGCTAGCTTCATCTGGATCCTCCAAACCCACCCAATCGGAGGATGTACATTCCGTGTAGTCGTCGAAAAACCCAAATGGTGACCGGCAACTAGTTGGGAATAAATGGAAAGGTCGAAACAATCGTAGAGGTGGGAAGAATAAACCCAAGGACAAGAATATTAATGGAAAACATAATGATAATGCTAGAGAGGGAACAAAATAAAAGAATAAGGTTAAGTTTCCTTGTAAAATTTGTACAGATGATCACCTTACACACTTATGCCCCAAACTTGTGGAAGTTGCGAGGATTTTAAATCTCCCACCCACTATGCTAACAAATCCTTTTCCTCACAACCAACACTTAGTCTTAAGTTCTTTGAATTCCAAAAATGCGTCTGGTGGGGGTCAAAACCCATCATCGCAAGATGACGACCATGTTTGCATCAATATAGTTGGTGCAACAATTGATATAGCCACTCGCTCTCAAGATTATGGCTCTTTAAAAGCTAGTTCTATCCTAGAAGTTCCTCCTCCACTCCCAGAGACAAATTTGCAGATCAAGAAGCTAGAGCCACCACCTCGTATTCCGAAAGGAGTATTCAAGCACTCTACCCATAACCCTATTGTTAAAGCCACCCAAAACTACTCTATTGTTAAGGATCTGGGCCAAACACCTTGCATGATGTCTACTTTGGAGGTACTCCAGACGTGTCCATCATACAGGAATGCCTTACTCTCTGCCTTAGGATCTCTAGAACCTAGTGGCTCAATGTTCATCAATTTCGATGTCACAGACGTAAAGCCTCGCTTACATTACCATGTGGATTTCCATCAAACGAGTGGTCATTGATGAGGGTGCTACCACTTGCGTGATGTCCTTAGCCTGTTGGAGAGCTATCGGTTCTCCAACCCTTTCAAAGTCATTCACATGTTGATCGCATTCGACGGTCATTCCTTCCACCCTCATGGTATTCTCCCCGCCTTTCTAGTCCAGTTAGGTGGGAAGACGGTAGAAGTGGAAGTAGAGGTAGTTGATGCACCTCTCGATTATAACTTGTTACTAGGTTGCAATTGGACTTATGCAATGGTTGTCATCGTATCATCTATTTTACGCATGCTTTGTTTTCCTCATTAAGGGGAGATTGTGACGATCAATCAGTTATCCTTTGCATACTCTAGTCCGAATGCATCTATTGGACCATCGATCCATGTGGTCGACAATTCTCAACTGACAACTAAGAATATTAGTGTTGGACTGTATTCTTCCCTCATGGGTACTTTCGACTTCTCGGTACCAATTCACCACATTTACGCCATGTCCAGTATGCCCACTTTAGTAGAGAGGTTCATCCCTTTCCGCACTTATTATTTCAGTGACCCTTGGACCCCACCTTCTCCAAATTTATCGATTGAAGTTCAGTCACATGTTGTCATGGCTATGCCACTATCAATAGCAGAGATCACCTATCAAGATATCCTTGACTCTTCTACCGACCCTGATCCAGTTCCCTCGCAAATGGTCGAGGAAGATCTAGTTCCCAAGCCTGTGTGGGCCACTTCGTTATCTTGTTCACATGACTTCTTGGATGATAATTTACCTTCAGATGAAGCCATCCTTGAAGCCATGAATGTTTCTGAGAGACCATTGGACGATATGCATCATCGATCTTATTTTCTCCCAATTCTTGAAAAAATTGAGCAAGATGATTTTAGATCTACCCTGAGTGAGATAGTTGGTCACGCCATAGTTCCACTTGATACACATGACATTTACACCGAAGGGAATAGGGTGAGTATTTCTCCCACCATCTAGATCAATATCTCTCGTACCCCTAGAAAGATTGAAAACATAAATATAGGTGCAGATTGTTCGCCGAAGGAAACTCTGATCTACACCAACCTCTTCAAATACTTTCGAGACGTATTCACTTGGTCATATGAAGAGATGCCAGGGATTGACCCTGATATTGTCGAACATGAGATTAGGACTTACCTAAATGCTAAACCCGTTAGACAATGTCTTAGAGTTGTTAATACTAGGAAGGCCCCTACTATTAAGGAAGAGGTAGAGAAGCTACTTAATGCCGACTTTATCTAGCCGGTTCCCTTAACCGAATGGGTATCCAACCATGTTCCTATGAATAAAAAGCAAGGAACCATCCGTGTGTGTATGGACATTCTCGACATGAACTCTGATCTACACCAACCTCTTCAAAGACTTTCGAGACGTATTCACTTGGTCATATGAAGAGATGCCAGGGATTGACCCTGATATTGTCGAACATGAGATTAGGACTTACCTAAATGCTAAACCCGTTAGACAATGTCTTAGAGTTGTTAATACTAGGAAGGCCCCTACTATTAAGGAAGAGGTAGAGAAGCTACTTAATGCCGACTTTATCTAGGCAGTTCCCTTGACCGAATGGGTATCCAACCATGTTCCTATGAATAAAAAGCAAGGAACCATCCGTGTGTGTATGGACATTCTCGACATGAACAAGGCTTGTCCTAAAGACAACTTCCCCACGCCCTTCATTGATTAGATTCTCGATGAGTGTGTGGGAAGAGAAATATTTTCTTTTATGGATGGATTTTCAGGCTATAACCAAATTGAGATCAAACCCAAAGACCAACATAATACGGAATTCATATGTCCTTGGTGCACATTTGCATACCGAAAAATGCCTTTTGACCTGAAAAACACCATAGAGACCTTCCAACGGGCCATGAATTTCTCTTTTCATGATCGCAAACACATAGTCAAAGCTTACCTCGATGATCTTGCTGCCCACTCTTGCAAGAAAATGGATCATGTTGCGCACCTTCGACTAATTTTTGAAAGATGTCACTACTATAGAATTTGTCTCAACCCTCATAAATGCATATTTTGTGTTATATCTGGACATCTCTTAGGATGCTTAGTCTCCGAGACAGGGATCATGGTAGATCCACTTAAGGTTGAGGCAATTCTTCAGTTGCCTCCTCCATGCACAATTAGACAGCTTCAAGGTTTTCAGGGGAAATCTAACTTTTTGCGTCAATTTATTGTGAATTACGCCAATATCACTAATGGTTTCATGTGTCTATTGAAGAAAGACACCTCGTTTATCTGGGATAAGCGATCCCAACAGTCTTTTGACGCTTTAAATAAATCCTTGGTATCGGCCCCTCTACTGAAATCTCCTGATTATAGTAGAGATTACTTGTTGTATATCGCCGCGTCTGAAGAGACCATTGGTATGGTTCTAGTTCAGGAGGATGATGAGCTCCATGAGCACATCATCTACTATATTAGTCAAAAATTAGTCAGTCCTGAGAGAAATTACTCACACGTTAAAAAACTAGCTTTGGATGTCGTCCACCTAGTCCAACGTTTATGACACTATATATTTCTTTGCAAAACTACTGTGGTTTTCGATGTTAATCCATTTCAATACATCCTCACTAGATGTATCATAGGCAGAAAATATAATAAATGGATTGTCATCCTACAAGAATTTGATCTTGACTTTTCTTCGTCCAAGTCCAAGAAATCACTAGTTTTTGCAGAGTTAATATCTGATTTCCCACAGTTAGATGAAGATGTTATTCATGTTGATTCATTCATAGATCAACACATTTTCCTTGTTTCATCATTTGACCCCTAGTATGGAGACATTGTTTTATACCTTCAAACCTTGAAGTTCGCCCAGCATCTCTCACGAGATGATCGAGGGCGTGTTCGATATGAAGAAAAAAAGTATACAATCGTCGGTGACACTTTGTATCATCAAGGAATAGATAACATCTTACATCGTTTCTTAAATCATGAAGAAGCTGAGTTAGTCCTTAATTATTGCCACAAAGGATCTTGTGGCGGTCATCTATCTGGGCTTGTGATAGCCCAAAAAATATTGTGAGCTGGTTACTTCTGGCCCACCATCTTTAAAGATTGTATTGAAGCGGTTAAGAAGTGTCACCCCTACTAGGTGTTCACTCAAAAAATTCCCTCGCACCCAACTCGTCTCCACCCGGTCATTATCGTCGGTCCCTTCACCAAGTGGGGAATAGATTTCGTTGATTGCAACCCAACTTCGGCTGGGGGGCATCAACACATTATCCTGGCTATCAACTACTTCACCAAGTGGGCCGAAGCCATGCCTACCATGAAATATGATGGGAAGACTACAATTTTTTTCATATTCAACCAAATCATTCCTTGGTTCGGTATCCCGAGTGAGATTGTCACTCATCATGTAAGTCATTTTCACAATGAAATGATGATAGAACTAGCATCTAAGGTAGGTTTTAAACATGATCACTCATCTCCTTATTAACCCTAGGAAAATGGGAAAGTAGAGGCCATCAATAAGTCTCTCAAGACCATGTTGCAGAAAATTGTTAGTTGGAGCAACTCCAACTGGCACATCATGTTATATCCCGCACTTTAGGCATACCAAACCTTGGTTAAGACTGACACCATTTTTTCTCCTTTTTAGATAGTACATGGTGTGGAGTCAATACTTCCCGTTGAATGAGAAATCCCTTCTCTCAAATTGGTAGTTGAGCTCCTACCTGACACTTCAGATTTAGAGCGACACTTGGTACACCTAGAGACTCTTGATGAGCAGCGTCGAGACGCCTTTACAGCTATCGAGGCAAACAAGAAATGTGTCAAGGTTCAGTATGATAAGTCTGTCTGTCCCCGGTTGTATTTTGAGGGTGACTTGGTCGTATTATATGACCAAGCCAAAGAACCACTAGGGGAAGGCAAGTTTAAACCTATGTGGCACGGTCCTTATATCGTGCGATGTGTTCTAGAAAAAGGAGCCTACAAGTTGGAAGATTATGAAGGGAATAAATTGGCTGAGCCCAGAAATGGGCTCTACTTAAAAAAATATTACGTTTGAGCCCTAGGATTGGTCAAAAACCTTTGTATACTAGTGTAAATTTAATGTATATACACCTTTTCCCCTTTTTCTTGTCTTTGGCTTGCTTATCGAGTTTTCCCTTTTGTTGGAAGATGTCAACGAAATCTTTGGTCTACATAGGATTTGCAAACGGAGCCAATCGTCATACATGAAACTTAGCTTATGTCGCTTGGGTGATTTACTTGTTTGAGGGTATGCTGCTATCTTCAGGTGGCGTATGCCTAGGACCATCCATGAATAATGTGGCCGAATATAGCACTATTATAGAAATATTTTGCAATGTTATATCACATGGTATTCTCTCTATAGAGGTGTGCCTGGATTCTTAGTTAGTCGTACGTCAGTTAAATGGTCATTGCTATGTGCGTGATCCGACGTTACTCCATCTATTCCTACGGGTATGTCTTTTAGAATGAAAATTTGATTTTATTACATATTTTCACATTTCTAGAAGTTCTAATCATGTATCTGATGCCTATGCTAATTATGTTTTGGATTGGAATTTGTTACATTAATAAAGAAAAGAAGACCATTAAATCAATGTACACATTGTAAGATATAAGTACAATGAAAGATCCCTCTTTTTATATTTCCAAAAAATATGGTGTTTTATATTACAAAATTGGGGCTAAACCCTTCAACAATACATATACAACCGATATACATGTCCTATGATATCCATGCCTGTGGCGCCAGATGAGTCTCGTGATAGAAAACCACGGCATTGGGAAGATGTTGGAAGAGTCGTACCCATGCTCTAGGTACACCGCCAACCTGCCTCTGCATGGCTTCAGGTAGATCCTCCACCTGAACCATAGGAATCCTCTGCGTCAAACGCCACAAGTTGCCTTGCACATTTTGAAGGACTCTCTTCACCTCTCCTCCCATTGCCTCATCTTACCGGTGCCTCTGCCTATGTCATAGGAATACCTTTGGCTATTGCAGACCCACATTTGCAACCACACAAGTATCAAGTTAATATTTAAAAACACCATCCAAAAAATATTTTTTTTCTTTTAAAATACAGAAATAAAAAAAATGAAATATATAAAAAACATTGTTTACCTATGGCGCCTTATGCATCTCTTGGTGGAAGCGTCATATCAAGATCACCTTTGAAATCAATTCCTGCATAGGGATAGTCATCTAGAGCTATGATTTGTCTCCCCCACCAGAAGAAAAAATCATCGTTGTAGGGTGTCACCACCCTACCTCCCCCCTATTGCCTCATGACCTCAACCCATCGCACCATAGCTGGATCATGTGGTGTTAAGGTCCTAACCCGCACATGGGTAGATTAATGTATTTGGATGTAATAAAGGTCAATATTAATAAGACCTTTCAATAAAAGAGAATTAGGCGGATGTAAGAAGACCTAATAGAAGCTTCCGCTTCTAGAAGGATCTTCC